>VDFB02062068.1:0-35264 GCA_007258455.2 Sequoia sempervirens | reverse complement strand
TCTTATTTGCATTATTGCAGTTTGCAGACATAATAGGATGTTGTCGGAGTGAACATTGAGTTCTTTTAGGAGTTGATTGAAGATGTAAGCCCTCGTCAATATTCACTAGTTTAGATGGTGCAAGATCTAGATCCTAGCTGGTTGGGTGTTTTCATTTAGTAAACATGTTGGGGGACTTATGGAGTTTGAGTTTTGAAGTATTTTAGAGATGAAAATATATGAAGATTTTTGATTGTTCATAGAGTTATATTAGAACTATAGCTGTTGAGTAATCATTATCAAAGCCTTATAATCCATTCTTGAGGGGTGGTAAGTTACCTAGAGTGAGCTGGAAACATTATTCTAGGTCTACATTAGCCATTGGGTGCATTTGGTAGTTGACTATTGAAGATTTACAAGTCATTATCTTGTTGTCCAAACTATTGCAGAAAAGTTTCAAACCTATACCATTCATCTACTTTCCATTTCCTTGAGGTAAATTTGCTATTTCAATGATGGGTGGTTAGTTCTTTAACTTTTTATTATATGCGGGGATATTTTATCAGTTTTCTTTCATAGCAATATTTGTAACAATAGATGCATAACTTGAATTGGGGAGTTTTGAATGAGCTTACATTATAATATTGAGTGGTAGTACCACCAGTGAACTACTCTTGATATTTTGTTGTTACTTACCCCATTGTATAAGTGGCTTATGTTACTCAATCCACTAGATAAGTGGTTCTTTGGTACTCACTCACCATTGAAAAGTGGAAGAGTTGCTTATTTTCTTGATATTCATTCACTACTGGAAAGTGGAAGAGTTGGCTATACATTTCCTTTATTGTATAAGCTTTCCTACTAAAAAGTGGAAGTGATAAGCTAACCCCCACTGGATAAGTAGATATTACATCCAACTGCTTTATTTCAAGTATAATTGCGATCTTGTACATTGTATCCTCTCACCTCACCCACAATAGAAACTTGGTGATTACAAAGGGGAAAGAAAGTTGCTTGACATTTTATTTTGTTTTGAGCTAACAAGTTTCAAAAAAAAATCAAGGGTGCATATTACATGGTTTTACCCTTTTTGTAAGCTTTGTTTACATTTCCCATTTGATGTCTATGTTCATCCGCCTGCCACATAATTTTCATATGTTATCTTGCATATTTTGTGAATACTCCCTCTTGTTTCCCTTAAATATAGCTAACCATGGATTAAAAATAACAAAATCACTTCAATCTAATTCTAGTTGATTCACATAACCTTCCCTAGAGATTTGATCTTTGTACTATCTAAATAAATTTGTATTGTTCCTCTTGTCACCTTTTAGCTGGTTAAATGATCGATCATTCTTTTATTTATTCTTCCATAACAAAATAATTTCTTGGATCAATTTTTCCCACCTATTACATTTATATCCTTCCCTTCCCTAAAACCCTTATAAAAATATATAAATAAGCGCTTATTCCTCTCATTTCATCATGATGCAATTTTATGTTTTCTTGTATAAATGCTCTTTGGCTTTCCTCTTTTACAAGCTTTATTCAAGTTCTTTGCAAGTGCATTTTGGAGGAGTATCATATATGAGCTTAACCTTTAAGATTGGGAGACATGAAGTCTTTACTTACTTCTCAATCATAGGCTATCTTGGAGCTTCTTAGCCATTCTTGTTCATCATAGATTCCCTCTTTTCCTTCTTCCATTATATATTTTTGGCCTCCTTATTACCTAAATCAAAGTTTACAAATTATTTTTCCTAGCATTTTTCATCCAATCAAAACCTCTAGAAACCCCTCTATTGTATATGTGATCTTTATTTTTCATCTTCTTGTATCCTATTTTTCCTCTGTGTACCCTTATGGTTTTATTTTTCTATCACCTTTTTCAATTGACATAGCATATATATAATATAAATATATTATTATATGTCATGAATTTAGATTATGATATAATTCTCACAAGGAGAAAAGCCAAGGTAGAGTCCCCATTATTCATATTTGCATTTTGTAGGATTTTTTTATCAATTTCATTTTCTAGTGAATTATAAGAGAGTTTGTGCATTTTCAATAGTTGTTCATTAGTAAAAAAGTGAAGAGACAATCAAGATAGATCATTTATGAAATTTATTGAAGGAATTATATGTAGTGAGAATTAGCACCATTAAATCTTGCCTAGCATAAATGTCTAGACATTTGTACAATTGACTATTGTTTGGTGCCTCATTCTAAATATTTGATAGATCCCAAATTTCACTAGTATTTTCCTCTGATGTTTTTCATATTTTACAAGTCATCATAGTTATATTTTGTCAAGGGATTGAGTTCTATTTTTTTTTTTTTTTTTTTTTCCATAAACTTAGCCTAGTGAGATTTTACATTTAGTTTCCTATCTCTATCAATATTAGTTGTTTGAGATTAATTTTATAGCTTGTAAAAATAAAGAATTGGGACCCCTAGAGTTTTTAGGATAGTTGTAATTTATTTTCATATTAGAAATTTGTGCTACTTTGTTGTTTGACACTTTTGTGAAAACATTTATGTAATTTATTATTATTTGGTGTTTTTGTCTAGAAATTTACATAATTTAATATTGTCTTGTGCCTTTGTCCAAATATGTGTTCCATTTATTTTTATATAACTTCTTTGTCCCATCATCTTACAACTTCCAACTATTTACTATATTTTTTGAACATCCTAAGACCCTATTTTTATATACCTTCTTTGTCCCATCATCTTACAAATTCCAAATATTTACTATATTTTGTGAACAACATCCTAAGACCCTATAGTTATTGTGATTATATTTCTAGGTACATTTAATTTCTTTATTTTTATCTTTTGTTTCTCTTAGCCTTAATTTTTCATGTTTCCTTTTATTTCTTTATATTTCTAGGTTTATTTCTTAGTATAATTGATAGTCTCAACTCGTGTGTAATCTAGTTAGTTCAAATGAGGTTTCTTTATTCACTTAAAATATTTAGTTTTGATCTAATCACATACACACTTACAAAAATAATAAACTTGATTATTTCATTTGGTGATCTTGTATCTTATATGGTTGTTTCCTTAGATCCTTGTGAAGAGTCATGTATATGTTTCCTTATTCTTCTTCACCCATACTCCTTCATTGTTTCATTGCTTTCTACAACTCTAGTTGGTACTTGTACTCTTTCCTATGCTTATTTTCTTATCTTAGCTAGATTTATTACCCTTTTCTTAATATTTTATACCCTTCAATTTTATACAACACAAGATATTTAATATTTCACAAGACTTATTTCCTTTACATCTTTTATTACTCCACTCTTACTACTTGCTTTCCTACATTTTTTTCTCCAACACCTCACTAAACTTACCCAACAAATATTTCTCACCTATTATTGTCTTCCACCATATCATAGAGTCTATTTTATTTATAAGATGGATTATATTTCCATTCCATTCTCCACTCAAGCTAGCTTCTTGAATTATATGGTGGAAGAAAATATCTACTTAAGTTCACATACTCATAAGGTTTTATCTTTGTTAACACTCATTCTTTCTCTAAAACCTTTCTCTTGTATATCAATCTACCTTATGATCTCAAGTATCTCATCCCTTTCAAACTAACCTTGCTTACTATTCATCCTATCCTACTAAAACTGTTATACCACTAAAATTATTATCTACTTATTATGGGTTCCTACCACCTTACCATTGTGAACCCTATTCATCCATTATACCTACAACTCCTAATTCAATTATGAGTCACCTTCTTATCCTTTTACTCCTTATGATGTATTACTTGTACCTCCATGTCACCTTCTACCCCCTCCATCTATTATGTTTATGTTTCTTATTTACTCTACTATTAGAAGTTACATTCACTTTAATATAAATTCCACATTATAAGTTACACTCACTTTACTAGACACCACTACTATATCATGTCTTAGTAAACAACTAAACAATCACATTAGCCTTAAACCCAATCCAAAGGTGTAAAACTATGTTAAACCTAATGATTCTATAAAATCTTAAATTAATTTAACATATTTATTCATTTTCTCACATTTTAGTCACACTATCCAAAATCATAGTTGTAGCATATTAATGCCACAACACTATTTTCTGTAGGAAAAAAGAGATAAAAAAAGAGTCATGTGGACATATTTTGATTACCGCCAAATGATTCATTAAATTTCAATTATTGTTGTGACATTCCAGTGTGATTTTTCATTGGTTCCTCTATTGGTACCAAATCTCATCCAATACTTTTCCTCCAATTCAAATTTCTCTCCTCTCCCTCTTTTGAAAACAAAAAAATAAGTTTTCTTATGGTTTTTTATTATTAATTATTCCTCTCATATTTTACACAAATCAAAATTTCAAAGTTAGTTGTTAAGTTCACTCTTTCACTATTTCTCTCCAAGATTCTCTCATGCTCTCATGCTAGTAAATTAATACACACACCATATTGAACAACATCCTTTTATCTAGTCTAGTTTGTGGTGTTTTATCTCTCATTGCTATATTTTTACACCATTTGAGGTAAAACACATCGACCCTCTTAATATTGGAAAGAAATATTCATTCTCAAGAGAACCCATTTTTGGTTTCTTTGGTTAATTATTTTCTTGGTTTTATTTTTTATTTTGATTTTCTAATATGATAAATATTTTACATGTTTTTCATCAAATAGGAATTTAATCATCCCCTTTTATATATTTATTACACAAATATTATCATTACATTTTCATTGATTTAATATCAATCTTCTTCTTCTTGAGAGAAGTAATTGAAGTTGAATCTCATCTCCTGAGATCCTCCACTTTCCTCCTTATATACTCAAGGATTTCCATCATCTTGATTCAAACTTGATTTAGATAAGAATTTAATTGTGGAAATTTTCTTTTATTTTTAAAATATATTGAAAAACCCCTTTGTATTTCTCTCTTGACTGAGGGTATAATTTATTTTTATTCCTCTTCACATTCTTCTATTCTATTACACTTAAGATATAAAAGTATGTTTACATTTCCACCATGGATTATTCAAATAATTCATATATGTTTTATTTACTATCCATATTCACATTTATAATTGTACACATATTACCATTGATTGTTGTTGAGCCATAACACTAAATTCTAAGGGTATAACCACCTTGACAAGCTCCTAATAATTTTTTTCCCAATTTGTGGTCCAATTTTTATTTCAATAAGATCTCCATTTTAAAATTTAGTGATTTACTCTTGTTTTCCTCCTTTCCTTTATTTTTATAATTAATCTATACAAAGATGAATATTATAATTCCATGCATTATAATCCTTGAATTTTAGTTTTTTTTATATGTTTTTATTTATATTGTTGTTTTTTCTTGAATGCAAGACATATGAACTATCACATTAATGTCATGATACGCATGCTAGTGTCCCATCACAACATTCTACCCTTTCTCCTCTTGATATGTTTTTATTAGTTATATATCTTACAAATTTTCTCCTATAGTTAGTATATAATATGGTTTCCTCCGCCTATCTATTTTTTAATGTATTTTATTTCAAATCTCATGTTTAGGAATCTCTATTCTTATTTTTTTATTTTCCAAATAGTTTATTTAGTTTAGGAGTCTTGCTTAAATATGCCACCTTATTACTTCAAGTAAAAGGATAAATAAATCAAAATCTAGTTGGTAAATTAGTTATTTATGTTTTCTTTATTCTAATTAAACTCTTTTACAATAATAAAAAAGTAGTGGAATTTTAGGATAAATAATAAAAAAGAAATCATCTTAGTGAACTAAGTAGGTTATTTTTTCTTATCCAATTTTTTTGTAGTCTAACATAAAATTAAAATTCATTATTTATTTTCCCAAAATAATCATCAAGTAGACCCTTCTTTCTAATCAAAAAGTTCTCATTTATTAGTTTAACTCAAGTACAAAGATTTATTTTTGATTTCTAGAATTTCTCATCATTTAGAAAATATTTTCTTTCAAGTAAAATTAAACACAATTATAGAAAATAGACATTAAGAAAACCATACTATAGTACTTGTACTATTAGATGGTCCTTGTTTCTATTTTTACCCATAAAAAAACTCTACATAACTTTAGAATTAGTTCATTGCAATATGGTAATCCTCTTTATTTTTATTTATTAGAATTCATGAACTTTCCCTATTTGAGTATCCCTTTATTTTACATTATCCAATATGAAAGTCCTCACCTAAACCAAAAAAATTATATTCCCACCTCCTTCTTCAGTTCCTCTTCCTCCCTCCCTTCCTTATTTTAAACCCAACAAGATGTCTCACCCTAAAATCCTTCTAATGGTAACCAATTTGATCAATATGTAGTCTTAAATAAGGAAATAATTGATATGTTCCAAAGGATTGATCACTACCTGTCCTATTGGCCCATAGTTGTTGCACCAAAAGATTGACCTGTTAATGCCCGATACAACTTCCAGATTTAATGGATCCACGGGAGGTGGTTAGTCCATGTCACGAATCCCAAAGGGAGTGCTGACCATATGCCAACAAACTCCCCCTCAGCATTACCCGAGGAGATTCAAACCCGACACCTTTGGATCTAATACCAATTGTTGGCCCACAATTGTCGTTGCACCAAAAGATTGCCCTGTTAATGCCCGATACAACTGCCAGAGTTAATGGATCTACGAGAGGAAGTTAGTCCATGTCACGAATCCAAAAGGGAGCATTGATCATCTACCAACATGTCCCTCCTCCAAATAAAACTACTTGATAATATCACATATTCTATAGTCTCTTCCCTTATAGATTATCTCTGAGGAAACTCTTTTTTACCCACCTTGAGGGGTTAATATTTTTACAAGATATTGGATATATTGTCCATATGTATGCCCACCCTACCAACCTTTACCTCTCTCTTATATTTTTAGTTACTCTTTAACACCATAACTATTCCCTCTCCTAACTCATCTTTAACTTGACAACCCTTGTTTTACCCTAATATGTCTTTGATGGAATCAACATATTCCACCCTTAGTATCTTCACCTCTATCATAAAATATGTCCTTTGTTGGGTAGTCAAGACATGAGAGTTATGGAACCCTAATTATATTATCTCCCATAATCTTATACCTCAAAGAAGGAAAACCTAGACCTTCTCCATACGCCTCTTTGTTTGAATATTGTAAGTCATCTACTCCCACCATAATTCATTTTACCAAAATTTGAAATGTATAATAAAAAATGAAATTCTAAGACCCATTGTTGGTCCTACATATTTGCATGGATTGATAATTATCTTAATGATCATTTTATATCTAATATTCTATCCAAATTTTACATGGCAATATGGTTCATGTATCAAAATCCTTGGGTCATGAAAGAATGATAAAGGGAATTTAGGAGTATAAAACCTACAAGGAAAATCCAAATGAGGCTTCTTACCTTATAACCATTCACACTCCAATCTCCATCTTCTATTACACATTGTCTCAAATCTACTTCATAGATTAAAAAATATTTTTAGACACAAATTCTATAACACACTCATCAAAAGAATTCCATGCATATTTTTAATATAATAGAAGTGGACCATGCCTACACTTTCTTGATTAAAATAAAGTACATCATGCATGTAGCAACAATCCACCCATAACCACATGATCACTTGACATAAATCCATTTATCATAAAAAATCCCACAAATATAAAATGATAAAATATATAAATCAAAATGAAATATCACAAATCTACATCATACAAGAACATACATGAAAAAAACACTTTCAAGAGTTTAAACATTCGATGCTTTTTCTTGTGAACAGAGGTTAAATCCTATTAGAATGTATTATATTTATATATATTTATGTTATTATTCTAGGGTTATTGTGCACATAAGATAAGCTTTTTTAAGTGTCTCATTATTAAAATCAAATTAGTTCCTCTTTCAAGATATCTATCACAATTTTAAGAAAACAAAAAACAAAATAATACAACAAGAGGACCATCCGATAAACATTAGAATGTTTCTTCTCCTAGAATAAATTATTTTCTATGGATGATATTTCTTCTAACCTCTCTATGATATTTTATTCATTGTCCAATGAAATAAATCTAAATTAGATGTATAAAAGTATATTTCTTTTATGAATGAATAATATTGTGATAAGCCTAGTGTGATGTTTCATTTCCATCCTTTGAATGATAACATATTATAGTCAATTACATGAAAATTAATTTTTCCTTATAGTTTTATAAGATTCTAAGTAAATTTATCACTCATTCTCGACCTCTAACTCAATCATGTGTTACTTGGAAAAGTGATTGTCCTCTTATTTTTATCATAACTGTGACATCAAACATATGCTTAAATAACTTGATGGAAAGCATTATCTAATCTGATTAATGGAATTTGTATCTCTCTTGTTCTATCCATACTTATACAGGTAGTATATAACTTAAAAAATTAAGCATATGGGGCAAAGGAATTATAGGTAGCTCATCTAGGAAACTTTTAGAAATGAAAAATATTTACAATTAATAAATCTCTAAATGCTTGATAATAACTTAAATAAATAAAACCTTCTTCCATTATTCCTTAAATAATTTCATGGATGAATTTGATTTTGAACTAGTTGGATTTGAATTCTTTGTACCATCCTAATCATCTAGGAATTCCATGCTATTAGCATAAAAAATGAACTAATAACTATGAGATCAAGTAGGTTTTTAATGTTCATAGGATAATATCATACATGTAATGGTGTGAATTTGCACCCCTAGGAAAATTCCACATTTACATTACCCTCTATCTTAGAAAATTAAATTCGATGATGCAATCCATACACCCACCACCTTTTTATTGCAAGTATGAATGCGTTTGGTGGTGTTTTCATTAATGTTGTCATTGATGTCAACATAGTATAGGTTGTTGCAGAGAAAGGAAACAAGTGATTGCAGGTGGTGCATGTATAGTTGAGATACTATTGAGATGTTGTGAGTACATGGAGCTATCTTTATGGTGTTGTGGGTGTGTTGATATGATAAGTTACCAAGTGATTTTGAGAAAATTAATAAATAGTGAAGACATAATTGTGTGTGTGTTCAAAATGTGCTCCGGTATGTGCTCTGCATTTATTCTATATTGATCCTATGCTTTTGTGGATTTGAAGAGTTGTTTAAGGGTATCCTTGGGTGATATATCCTAGATTATAGCTTCTAGGCTGATGAAGGGTGAAAGTTGAGTTCATTGGTTTATGAACTAGTCTAGAAGAGTTGTTTGTTTGTGGATTGGGAGAAATGTATTTTCTCCATAGTTCTTCATTGGTTTGTTTCAGGTCGTGCAGATTTGGAAGAAGGCTTGTAATGGTGTTATCTATGCTCTATCAAAGGTGTTCATGGTTTGGTGCTCTAGAAGATGGGTTATAGAGCTATTGTGTGTGTCTGTACTGTCTGGATGGATTGATGAAAAGTGTTATGTGTGTGAAGATTGTTGCAGTAGTTGTAGATGAATCTGAAGGCATCTGAGATGTGTTCCATTATATGGTGAAGCATGTTTTGTGGTCTGCATGTTATCTCCTTGTTGTGGAAGCATGTACTTCAAAGTTCAATGGTGTTTTCATTAGGTTTGGTTGATTTAGTGTTTACATGTCATGTGAAGGATAAGTATCAATTAAGGAAACATGTCCAAGATGTTGTTTTGGGTCATGGTTAAGTGTTGGTTTGGTCCACTCTCATTCTCATACACTATGGGAATGTTGAGTTTATGATCTAATTTGAATTGTAAAATGAAGCGTGTGTAGCTGACCTTGGAGAAAGTTTCTAAGGTTGAAGATGGTATAAACACACGGCAAGGTGTTAAGGATTGGAAGCCACAAGTGTGAGAAGTCAATAGATGTGAAGATAGTGTGAAAGTGAATTGAGGCAACAAGAATTTAAATGTGTTAGACTCCTGAAAGTAGTGAGTTGATGGTGTCTACAATTTTCTGATTAAGGTTGCACATTTGAGGAAGTTGTTGTGGTGGATCTCCTGTTGCATTGAGAAAGTGTTCTCTATGTAACATTCTTATTTCTATCTTTCTATATCTGTAGACAGTGAGCCTCTTATTCAGATAGTGAGTCTTATCTTGGGAAGTTAGCCCTTTGGCAGTGAGCCTCTTTGTAAACAGTTTTGTAATTACTCTTATATTGTGAGTTAATCCTCACCGTGGTTTTTCCCTTATTGGGTTTTCCACATAAATATGATGTTTCTTGTGTTGATATTTCTTTCTATTATCTACACTTCATGTTCATACTTAATAATAGATTAAAGTGGATGCGTAGTTAATAATTTTTTGAGATTTGTGAATGTAATTGGTGACAACTGATTCACCCCCTCTTAGTTGTCTTGTTCATTTCAACAATTGGTATCAAAGTTTTGGTTCCTCAAAGAAGAGCTTAACCACTTGAGGTAGATCTGATGGTGCACAAATTGAAAATCCCTATGTTTGATGGATCTGACTACAGTTTTTGGAAAGTGCAAATGAGAGGTTACTTGATCTCTCTTGGTTTAAAGACTTGGAAATCTGTTGAGCCAAAAAATGGTCCTTCTTCTACAGATGAAATTTTTGTTTATGAAGAAAATGAAAAAGTAAGGTATCCAATCTATAGTGCTTTATCTAAGATTGAGCTGACAAAATTTATTTCATTGGTCACTACTTATGAAGTTTGGGAAAATTTGAAAGATATCTATGAAGGAAATGACATAGTCAAATTGTCAAAGAAGTTAACAGCTAAGCGCAAATATGAGAACTTGAAAATGGAAGAAGGTGAAGACATTGCAAGCTACTTTCAGAGGGTTGATATTGCAGTAAATGAAGTAAGAAAATCAAGGTGGTACTCTAATAGATGAAGATGTAACAAAGAAGATTTTGATAACCCTACCAGAGAGATACAATGACAAGGTCTCATACATTGAGGAAGTTTATGATCCAAATAAATTTACTAAAGAACAACTATTTGACACCTTGACCACATTTGAAATGAGGAAATTTGGAAAATAAAAGGAGAAAACAAAAAAAACCTTCAAAGCCTCTAAGACAAAAGATGATTCAAATGGTGATAGTTCGGAGGAGTTGGAAGCAAATTTTACAAAGAAGTTGAAGAAAGGTATTGAAAAGTACAAAGGTATGTTACCTTTTAAAGGTTTTAGTTGTGAAAATATTGGTCACTATGCTTCAAGATATCCAAATAGAGCCATACATAAGAAGAGTAGAGACTTGAAGAAAAAAAGTTCAAGAAATTGTATTATGTTAGAGAAGATGCTAGAATTTCTAATGATGAATTTGATATTGAGGGTGATAATGATGAATGCTTGTTTCTAGCCTTAGAGATTAAATCGGTGTATACTAACCATGGAAGATGTGCAAGGGTATGTGGTCTAGAAAACAAGAAGGAAGAGATGGAAGGTACTTTGGTTACTGCCTTTCATGCTAGACAAGATGAAGACTATTGGGTAATTGACAGTGGCTGCTCAAATCACATGATTGGAGACAAAAGTAAGTTCACTAAACTTGAAAAGTATGATGGAGGATTAGTCATGTTTGGATATGATTATGGTGCAAAGATTGTTGGAAAAGGAATAATTATTTTTGATGGAAAATCCAATACTAATGATGTCTATTATGTTAAGGGCTTAAGGAATAATCTCTTGAGTTTTGGACAAATGTGTAGCAAAGGATTTAAGCTTGTGTTTCTGGATAATACTTGTTAGATCAGAAAAGGGTCGTGAACTATGGTAGCTGCAAGAAGAAGAACATATGGAAAAATTTATCAGCTTAAGGGTGTTGATGGTTAGTGTTTTATGTCTGAAGTTAATGAAAGTTGGCTATGGAAATGGATGATGGGACATGTAAACTTTGACAACCTAATCAGGATTAGTTCAAGAGAAGTTGTCAAGGATTTGCCTAGAATCACAAAGCCTACCAATACTGTTTGTAGAAGTTGTAAGTTGGGAAAACAAACAAGATGCAACTTTAAAGGAAAATAAAAATCAACTACCAAAATGCTGGAATTGATTCATATAGACCTTTCCCAGAAGAATAGGAAGTCTTAATGGTGACAAGTATTTTATGCTTCTAATTGATGACTATTCTAGAATGCCATGGGTTACTTTTCTTAGGGAAAAAGCTCAAGCTATAGAAAGATTCAAAGTGTTCAAGGCTATTGTAGAGAATGAAGTGAATCTGAAGATCAAATGTTTAAGGTCTGACAGAGGTGGAGAATTCACGTCCAATGAGTTTAATATGTTTTGTGAAGATCATGGTATAAAGAAACATCTTTCTGCTCCTAGAAATCCTCAACAAAATGGAGTTGTTGAGAGAAAGAACCAAACTATTTAGAAGGCTGTAAGGACTATGATGAAAGAGGAAAATGTACCTGAAGTTTACTAGAGAGAAGCAATTGACATTTCTATTTATATTCTTAACAGAGTTCATATCAAAGGTAACAACACAAAGACTCCTTATGAACTGTGGCATGGAAAAATTCCTACTGTTAAGTATTTTAAGGTGTTTGGAAGCAAATGTTATATTAAAAGAGACAATGAGAACCTAGGAAAGTTTGATGCTAGATGTGATGAAGGTATTTTCCTTGGATATTCAACCAATAGCAAAGCTTATAGATGCTTCAATAAAAGATTGAGAAAGATTGTTGAAAGTGAAAATGTAAAAGGTGATGAAGATATGCATAGATCAGTTGAAATAAGTGAAGTTGAACTAGATGAACCTATCTATGAACAAGTACAAGAAGAGAATAAGAAAGAAGAAGAATAGATTGAAGAAGAAGAAGCTCCAAAACCTGCTCCTAAGACTCCAAAATATGTACAACAAAATCATCCAGAAGAACAGATAATTGGAGACAAAAGCGAAGGTGTAAATACAAGAAGCAAAGTGGTAGAAAATGAGTTAAATTTGTGTTTAATTTCCAAGATAGAACGTAAAACAGTGTGTGAAGCATGCAAAAATGAAAATTATGTTAGAGCAATGAAAGAGGAATTACAATAAATAGAGAAAAATCAGACATCGAAATTGGTTCCTAGACCAGTAAACAAGAATGCAATTCGTACAAAATGGGTATTTAGGAATAAGCTGAATGAGAATGGTGAAGTAGTAAGAAATAAATCAAGGTTTGTGTGCAAAGGTTATTCATAGGTTGAAGGAATAGAATTTGAGGAGACATTTTCCCTAGTGGAAAGAATGGAGGCTATTTAGATGTTTTTTGAATTTTCTACTCACAAAAATTTCAAGGTATACCATATGGATGTTAAGTCTACATTCTTGAATGGGGAATTGGAAGAAGAGGTTTACATGGAATAACCAGATGGATTTCAATTATCAAATCAATCGGAAATGGTATGTAAGTTGAAAAAGGAATTCTATGGACTTAAACAAGCTGCCAGAGCATGGTATGCAAGGTTGGACATGTATTTGACACAACAAAGGTTCAACAAAGGATCCACAAAAAGTAATCTCTATTTCAAGTTTGAAGGAAACAAAATGTTGATAGTGGTTGTGTATGTTGATGATATTATCTTTGGAGGAAATGAGGGTATGTGCAAGAAATTTTTAGAGGAGATACAAAAAGAGTTTGAAATGTCTATGATTGGTGAGTTAAATTTCTTCCTTGGACTTCAAGTGAATCAAACTGATAAGGGCATATTCATTTCACAATAAAAGTATGTTAAAGAATTGCTAAAGAAGTTTGGAATGGATGACTCCAAACCAGTCTGTACCTCTATGGTGACTGGATGCAAATTAAGTAAGGATGATGAATCTCCTAAAGTTGATCAGAGCATATATAGATCTATGATTGGTGGACTGTTATATCTTATTGCTACTAGATCGGATATCATGCATGCATTATGTTTAGTTGCCAAATTTCAAGCAGAACCCAAAGAAACACATGTTACAACTATGAAAAAGATATTTAAATATCTAAAAAGGACTCTAGATTATGGTGTGTGGTATCCTAAAGATACTGATTTTACTTTGAGTGCTTACACTAATGCAGATTGGGTTGGTTTTGTAGATGACCAGAATGGTACAAGTGGTTGTGCATTCTTTCTTGGATGCAGGTTGGTTTCATGGCTAAGAAAGAAATAGGATTCATTTTCTTTATCCACTGCAGAGGCCAAGTACATTGCAGTAGCATCTTGTTGCACACAGGTACTATGGATGAAGCAAACATTGAAGGACATAGGAGTGATGTGTGATAATACAAGTGTAATAAATATTTCAAATAATCCAATAATGCATTCAAGGAAAAAGAATATATCTATCATTTCTTGAGAGAGAAGGTATTGGAGAATGAAGTCAGGCAAGAATATGTGCCTACAAAGGATCAAACTATTGATATATTTACTAAGGATCTTCCTTAAGATAATTTTTAGTATCTTTGGGAGAAGTTGGGGGTTACTGCCCCTTTGTCTTTGAACTAGGTGCACATGGTGGTGCATCAGACCAGTGGATCTATAAATTCATCATTTTTCTAGACTGATGAATGGGGTATACTCCTTAGGGGGAGTAGGAAGTATCATTGTTGCAACATGAGATGTGTGTTGTGTGGGTTCACTCCTAAGGAGGACTGATCATAATTATGTAAAATTTTTTTATTTTATTTTTCATTGATGTAAAAGGGGGAGAGAGAGTCGTGTGTTGCCATCAATGACAAAGGGGGAGATTGTTGCAAATATGAATGAGTTTGGTGGTGTTGTTATTAATTTTTTCATTGATTTCAACATAGTATAGGTTGTTATAGAGAAAGGAAACAAGTGATTGTAGGTGGTGCATGCATAGTTGAGATATTGTTGAGATGTTGTGAGTACATGGAGCTATCTTTATGGTGTTGCAGGTGTGCTACTATGATGAGTTACCAAGTGCTTTTGAGAAAATTAATAAATAGTGAAGACAAAATTGTGTGTGTTTAGAATATGCTCTAGTAAGTGCTCGACATTTCTTCTATGTTGATCCTATGCTTTTACAGATCTGAAGGGTTGTTTAAGGGAATCCTTGGGTGATATATCCTAGATTATAGCTTCTGGGTTGATGAAGAGTGAAATTTGATTTCACTAGTTTGTGAACTGGTTTGGTAGAGTTGTTTGTTTGTGGACGAGGAGAAATGTATTTTCTTCACAATCCTTCACTATTTTTTTAGGTCTTGTGGATTTGAAAGAAGGCTTGTAATGGTGTTATCTATGCTTTATCAAAGGTGTTTGTGGTTTGGTGCTCTGAAAGATGAGTTTCAGAGTTACTATGTGTGTCTGTACAGTCCAGATGGATTGATGGAAAGTGTTTTGTGTATGAAGATTGTTGTAGTAGATGCAGATGAATTTGAAGGCATCTAAGATGTGTTCTAGTGTATGGTGAAGCATGTTTTGTGGTCTACATGTTATCTTGTTGCAAAAGCATGTACTTCAAAGTTTATTGGTGTTTTCATTAGGTTTGGTCGACCTTGTGTTTACACGTCATGCAAAGGATAAGTATCAATTAAGGAATCACGTGATTGATCCAAGATGTTGTTTTGGATCTTGGTTAAGTGTTTTTTTGGTCCACTCTCATTCTCATCTGCTGTGGGAATGTTGAGTTGCTGACCTAATTTGAATTTGTAAATTGAAGCATCTATAGCTAACCTTGGAGAAAGTTTCTGTGGTTGAAGATGGTATAAATATAAGGCAAGATGTTAAGGATTGGAAGCCAAAAATGTGAGAAGTAGGTAGATACAAAGATAGTGTGAAATTGAACTGAGGCAACGAGCAGTTCAATGTGTTAGACTCCTAAAAGTAGTGAGTTGATGGTGTATGCAATTTTTTGATTAAGGCTGCGAATGTGTGGAAGTTGTTGTGGTGGATCTTTTGTTGCATTGAGAAAGTGTTCTCTATGTAACATTATTATTTCTATCTTTTTGTATCTATAGACAGTGAACCTCTTATTTGGATAGGGAGTCCTATCTTGGGTAGTGAGCCTCTTTGTAAATGGTTTTGCAATTACTCTTATATTGTGAGTTAGTCCTCATCGTGGTTTTTCCCTTTTTTGTATTTCCAGGTAAATATGGTGTTTCTTGTGTTGATATTGCTTTGTGTTATTTTCACTTCATGCTCATACCTAATAATAGATTTTTAGTGGATGTGGAGTTAACAATTGTTTGAGATTTGTGAATATGATTGGTGGCAACTGATTCACCCCCCGTCTCAGTTGTCTTGTGCATTTCAACACTTTCCCTATCCACTTGGCAACTCATTTGTCTATTGGTGGAGGAATTTCTTCCTGGGACGCTAGCCTGACATGTAAACGTTTGTGTGGTGTACTTTTTTCCTGATAAGATTCCTTCCTTTCAAATCTACAAAGACATTACACTCCTCCATTGAATGCAAAGTGTAACATTTTCTACTCCTTTGACTGACTTCTAAAGGGATTTTTTCCTCCATTAAATTCCTTCAAATTGCTTATCCTTCCATTCTAATTAGCTTCTTGACCGAATTCACTCTACAAAATTTATTTCTACTTTATTCTCAACACTTTCAAGAATCAACACCACCATTGAAGCTACAAGATGCTACGTTCTTGGCTCCCTCTGTCCATTGTTGTGATAATGTTGGCTATGGGAAGCTTGTAAGCTCATTCTTTCCTCCATTTTCCTTAAGAGCACATGGTTGAGAAGGTGGTATCCACTATTTTCATTCACCTTGCATTATCATATTTGTATTGTAACATATTTTTGTTTAAGTATTGCTTGGTATTTCCATTTTTATACTCTCTTTATCATCTTTCTATTCAATCGTTGTGTTGTGTGGTCTCACAACACACCCCAAGACTGTAAGACTTGGGAACCCCAAGTGAAAACTAATGCTTATGGTGTGTTATTTATGATGAATTTATATGATAATGAATTAATAATGGTTTTATTTACATGAGTTTTTTATAAATGTTTTTTTAAAAGGGATTTAGTAGGTGTAATTTGTGATTGTAGGAGAAGCAGATTGCAATGCAAAGTTCGGGTATAGACGGTTAGGAAAATTTGAATCATAGATAGAATCATATTCAGATTGGGATGCATATTTTGGGAAGTTATATGCAAAGGGGCTTGAATCCACCAGAATACTAGGGATCCTAGTATTTCACATATGGTGACAGAAAGTGCCAACTTGCAAGGAAGCTCATTCTTGAGAGTAGAAAGCCTGGGGCAGAACGAAAGTGTAGGAACAAGATGATGAAGTAATCATTCTGAATATATGGGAAAGTTCCTACACACTATCCTGATTAAAGTTATTATCCTGGTGATAATGAAAGGATAAAAAACCCAAAGGACTTCAATGTGTAGATGGAGGTTGACCTTCATTGAATTCATTTGAAATTCTCTTACCAGTCACCATGTTCCATGTTCCTTGATGTGATTCATCCCTTGGATTTCCTCTAATGTATTTGTCTTATCCTACTTGTGTCTTACTTCTATAAATGGCTGGGGGATACTTCTTTTTAAGTTAAGTTCATAATTTGTGGATATCAGAAGAGTCAAAACCTAGAGAAGTTTTGTTATTTTTTCCTATTTTCTAAATCATTCCAGTCTAAAAACTTCCATGCACATAGAACTTAATCAATATTGAAGCCAATTTGATAGCTACCTATCTCATGTATTTTTGTAGCTAGTTTGTTAGTTTATCCTAACAAGATTGTGTGTTGTGCCATTTAAGGGTGCATATAGAACCTACTCGGTGTCCAAACTAAACCCCCTTCTTGAAAAGCTTGCACCATTTTATACCTAGCTGTGAAGCAATATGGTGAAGTATAAAGTAGTTTTATTAATTATTTAATTACACTTTCATAAGTTTACTTAGGCATTAATTTAATTCCTAGGTTGCATTTAATTATCTTTATCTAGTTGAGCTATCTTTTTGCTCAAGTTAGGTTTAGGGATGTGCATGTCTTGCTTTTTGCATGCTTTCCTTTTCAAAGGATTTTGTATCATTTGTAAATCAATTACAATCAATAATCAATATTCTAGTTTTGCTTGCACATTTTTGCTTGAGGGTTTATAGAACATATTCTTTTGTTCTGGATATCTGTTGCACATGATAGGTGATTGCATGTAGGTGAATCTTGGGGACTATGAAGTTGGTTTTTCAACTTCTACATGGTATCAGAGCTCTAGACCTGTAGCTGCCTATTCATGATTTGAAGATATTTCCTCACAACATTTTTTTCTATGCAAGTGTTTCAAGCGAGGCTGATTTTTAGTGGATCTGGGGGTCGCCTAATTTTCTAGGAATTTTTGGATAAAACAGACCTCACCATTGAGTTCGCAACACCCAAAAACCCCTATTTTCATATAAAATTTGTCAATTTTGGGCACAGTTGATCGAAAAGGAAAAAAAATTGCCCAAAGGCCATACGACCCTAGGGCACATAGATCGAGGTTAGATTTTTCAAAAAAAAAAGCAGAAAAAATTTGTGTGGCTAGTATAAAAATCCACCGCTGCCACTCCTTAGCCCAACAACCACTAGCCTCTAGCCTCACTGCCCGCAGCGCCGCTCCCCGGTTTAGCCCCCACGGGCTTTGCATGTGTAGGCCGCATTCATATTGCGACTAGGAGCCTTGATTCAAGCCCCCCACCAGACTCAACTCCCCACCAAGCTAACATCTTTAACCGAGAGTTGTGCTGACACCCCAACTAGTGGATTTTTTTCTTCTAGCCCTACAGTGAATGGTCACATGGCGGACTGAGGGCCAACCCCTAGGTGCTGATTTTTTGCACCTATTTCTAGCATTAAAAGTGCCTTTTACAGGCCTTTTTTTTATTCCTTCATAACTTTTGCAAACAAAGGCCTTTTTTCTAAAATGAGATAGGGTCGGAAAGCTGGTTCAACACTATTCGTAGTGGTGGAGGTTTGATTTTTTGATTTTTTAGTTTTGATTCCTTTTTCACTGTCAAAGTTAGAAGTTGTTGTTTTCACTCTGGGAGGCATAACTTTTGCATCCTGACTTCGTTTTGCGAAAAAAATAGGTATCAAAAAACTAGTTCCATCCTCTTCTTAGATCTCAGACCTAATATTTCCAAAGTTTTCTCTAGGTATCTAATTTTTTTATCAGAATTTAGCCTTTTTTTTTTTGTTATTTTCTTGGGAAGCCTGCAATTAGGAGTTTTTTTTAGATCAAAAGGGGAATTTTTTTGCTTTGAGAGTATATATTGTTGATTTATGTCATGGATACACATAACATTGTACCCCTTACTCCATTCAACTATTTTGGTTGGAAAAAATAAATGGAGATTCATTTGAGGCACAAAGGGTTGTACAGGGTAACCATGGTACATAAATTGAACCTATAGGTGCTACTGAAAAGAGAAAATGGTTTAATAGATGTGATGAAGCTTATGGTACTTTATGTTTGTCTCTTTCATCTGACCTTCTTTTTCATATTGAGTCTTGCACTACACCCAATGAAATTTGGACTACTTTAGAGTCTTTGTTTGGGAAGCAGGATACTATGAGAGGATTTCAGTTAGAGAATGAGCTTATTGGTTTAAATCTTAGGGATTTTGACAGCATCCAAGAGTTTTTCAGCAAACTCAATTCTCTTAGATTGTAGTTTTCATAGTGTGTTGTTCAAAAGGAAGACTCTCAATTGATATTGTCCATTCTTTCTAAGCTTGGACCAGATTATTCAATTTTTGTATCTACCTTTTATGCCACTAGGGATGCACTTGGTACGAGATTCACTATGCCATCTCTTGATGAATTTGCTTTATCTCTCACTAAAGAGCAAGCTAAGTTAGCTAGCATGGGAACGGTGAAACCTTCTTCATCATAGGAACTTATTGCATCACAGGAGCCTAGAGATCAGAAGGCTTCTACAGGAAAAGGCAAGAAATAAAAACTAAAGCATTCCAAACCTCATGAGCAACAAAAGGAGTCGTCAGATTCATCCTCTTCTTCTAAGGGGAAATAATCTAGGAAGGAGAAGGGTCCATGTGCATATTGCAAGAGGGAAGGACATGCAGAACATAGTTGCTACAAGAAGGACATTGATGAGCTGAAGCATCTTCTTCAGAAACATCAGATTGATTTTCCTTCTAGGATGTCTGAATCATCTTCTTCCCCTCATTCTTCTTCTTCAGAGCAGCATGACAGGGGCACAACTGGTTTACATACTTCATCAGATATGAAGGGATATGCTCTTTATGCTACTTTAGGTCTTGGATAAGTGAGATGGCTTCTAGATTCAAGAGCATCTCATCATATGGCATCTTCATAGTCTATGTTCACTTCCTTTGAGTCTTGCACTATGTCTCTTATTTTGATGGGAAACAATACTTACATGAGTGTTATAGGGAAGGGGTCAATTAGTTATGGGGAAAATACCTTTCAGGACGTCTTGTGTGTTCCTCACTTGACAAACAACCTTCTTTCCATCTATCAAATCACACATGGAGACAATAGGAGATCTATGGAGTTCACACCTAATTCAGTTATCATCAGAGACTTGGAGAGTAGAGCAGTTATTGCTACTAGGGTGGTGGATCACTCATCTCAGTTGTATTCCTTTGTTGATTTTGCTACTGATGGTGCTTTTGTTCCTATAGTTGTTCATTACACTTCTAGTGTGAATCATCATTCAGAAGAGACATTTGGCTTCTTGAACATTGGAGTTCTCACTTCGGATCCAGTTCTTGAGCCTTTTGTTCCACCTCTTGTTGTAATTGCTGATACTTCTATGACTATAGATGTTGTTTCTTTCATTTCAGTATAGTAGGACCTATTTGATCATTCCTCTTTGGAGGTGTCTTTTCAGTCTTCACCTACTTTGAATTCTTCATTGGTTGAGGTCACACCTGCTTCTGTGGAGACATTTTGGGCTACACCTGCTTCACCTTCAGAGATTGCATTCATCTGGTCTCTTCCCTCTCACTTCTTTTAGGAGATGCGGTTTCTTCATTTTTTTGGAGCTACTTCATTCCGGGGGGGCTATGTGGTCTATTCATTCCTCTCTTCTGGGGGGGTTCATTCATGTATCTTTGTGATGGATGGTGTCTTTGGGGGGTCTTATGAAGTCCTCCATCTTTCATCACTTATTTGTTTTTTGCATTCTATTTTTGGGGAGGAGTTTTGTTCCCATGTGGTTTTCTCCTTTACCCCATTTGATTTAGTTTGCATTGCATTTGTAAATGGGTACCTGACCAGGCCTTGTTGCCAGGACTCATCTTTTGCATAATAATTTGCTTCTCCCTAAGTTGTACTTATGGGGGGTGTTGGTGTAATTGATTATTTAATTACACTTTCATAAGTTTACTTCAGCATTATTTTAATTCCTAGGTTGCATTTAATTATCTTTATCTAGTTGAGCTATCTTTTTGCTCAAGTTAGGTTTAGGGTTGTGCATGTATTGATTTTTTGCATGCTTGCCTTTTCAAAGGCTTTTGTATCATTTGTAAATCAATTACAATCAATAATTGATATTCTAGTTTTGCTTGCACATTCTTTCTTGAGTGTTTACAAAACATCTTCTTTTGTTTTGGATATTTGTTGCACGTGATAGGTGATTGTATACAGGTGATTCTTGGGGACTATGAAGTTGGTTTTTCAACTTCCACATAAATCTGTTTGCTTTGATTTGATTAAATATTGGGCATGCGTGGAGAATAATCAAGAGAATTTTTTTATTTTTTTTAGTATTTTGATGCTTTATTTTATATTAGATGTTTAAATTTCAGAAAATGTTACAAAAAATAGATGAATGAATGGAAATTTATTAAAATTATTTTGTCTCTATGAAATTGTTGAATGCTTAAAGCTAAATCTACTTAAGTGATAGAAAAATTGTTTGATGTTCATGAAATATTATTGCAAATCTTTTGATTTCATGAGATTATTTTATGATCAAACTATAAATCTTGTATCTAATGCTAATGATTCTTAATGAAATTGATATTTGAAACTGGAGATAACCATATACCCCTTGAGATTAACAAGAATATCACATCATACCCTGAAGCAATCCTAGTATGGTCAAGACCTGACTATCGAAGCCTTGGGATTAAGTTAAGTTAACCTTTTCCTATTACACAGACACCTTAGGTTGCCTTGGTTCAATCTTTCAAGTAAAGATAGGTTCTTCACTATTTTCATGTGAGGATTTTATCTACACTGTTGCCTGTGAGTGACATCGTCATCAATAGGAACTAGCACTAGAAGGAGGACCTTTTCACTTTTCTTCATATCTTTCTCTTCGTGTTTTGTTTAGGAATCTTTATTGGTTCTAAGTTTTAAAAGTAGCTTGTAAGGTGAAAGTCTAATGCAAGCTAGTATTTTGAAAATGGAAGTTGAAAAACTATGGAAAATTCTTAACTAGATATTACATCCTTTGAGTTTATTCACCTTTGGTAGAGTCACCGAATGTAGAATTCATGATACAACTGATCACAGTGAACTCGATTGTGAAATATGTCTAACTAGGGTAAGTTTGGATATGTATAAGGTGATTTCATTAATGGAAGAAGTTTTAACTACTAGAAGAAAGGGACTATTAATGAGAAATATGTTGAATCCTAAAAGAGATTATAACCCTAGTGGAATTGAAAATGTCAAAAAAATAATTGATATATCAAAGTGGTTTGATAATTGCAATTGTTATGAAGAAAATATTACTTAAGGTTTGCAAGAAGATAGGCAAGAATGCCAAGACTTAGAAATATTGCACCGAGAACTAGGAAATGATATTGATGAGTCATCATTCTCTTCATATGTGGAAAACGTAAATGAAGAGGAGAGGGAAAATTGAGTGGGAGATACATGTTTTTCATTCCAAACTGAAAATTCACAAGCTAAGAAAGGAAAGTTTCCTGATTTTATGCAAGATACAAAGTATCAAGTTTTTACTTTTTTCCTCTCTAATAACGGTATAAATTGTGATATCTCTTGGTATAAAAAATTTCAAAGTGAAGATAGGGTCGAAGACGCAAAAAAAATTTGAGAAGAAAATCAAGAAATGGACACAACCGTTCATGGAACTGAATAGAGTAAAGAGGAAAACCATGAACCAAGGCTGAAAGAAGGTAGAGTATTGAAAAACCAAAGAAGGTGTGTGCAATCAAGCTTTAATGAGGTTGTTTTCATACATATGAGCCAATTTATTGGTAAGTACGCCTTTGAATTTATGTTTGTTAAACATAGAAAATTTAAAGAAATTTATTGTTACAATAGGACATTTGAAATTTATTCCAGTGAATTTAAGGACAAGCTTGCTGTAATTCATACCAAAAAAATAATGGAAATAGTTATTGAACTAAAAAAAATTGCTTTATTTGGGTTAGTCATTTGTTAGATTAGATTTTTGGTTAGTTAGGGTTAGTTTTCTTTTTGTAGGGTTTGTTTTTTTTTTCTTTTTCCTATCTTTCTTTTTTTTCTGTTTTTCCCTTCGCATTAGTAAATTCTGGTTAAATTATCATATACATGAGAATTAATTCAAGCATTTGTAACATTGTGTTGTGAAATGTAAAATGATAAAACCATACATAGTAAATGCACACTTTAAAATGTATGACAAAGTTATCTATATATATATATGTGAGTGTGTGTGTGTGTGTGTGTGTGTGTATCATGTATATACATAAAAGTATCAAAATTATTTTTGTAAAAGAGGATCAAAAAAGAATAAAGAGGGAGTTGAGCTACAAGATAGAGTAGCCATTTAGTCAATTTGGGATGCCCCGTCCATCAGGGCTAAATACCCTATGTAGTCAATTTCCCAGTGAACTTCAAAGTTAGGATTATGGAGGTCAGTTAGGTATGGCCGGAGTGGAACTACTTCCCCATGTTCTAGGAACCAAAGATTATCATCCATGGAAGGGATTCCAATGGTCGAATGTGCAACAGATAGAACACTAACTCGATTCTCCAAATATTCAGGTTTCACTATCATATTTGTAGTTGAGCAAACATCTTCAATAGGAAGCTCAATATCTTGGAGTGATGCTAAAAAGCGAGAATCCAAGTCAGAATAAAACTAGTAGTAAGCTTTGGATTCCACATATTGCTCCCCAAGGAGTAATCACAAGTTTGGCATAGTGAAACTAGTAGTCTGAATGAAAAAATCCTTTTCAAGACTTCGAGTCATGATACAACCCATGAAAACATTATGGTGGTGAGAGCAGGTTAGGAAAATTGGAGTATCCATGACCTGGAAGGAAGCAAGCACTAGTAGAACAAAAAATGCAAAATAAAAAAGAAGGCAAAGTAAAAGTGTGAAGAATTAGAGAAAAGTGCAAAAATTTATAGAAAATCATGAGGAAGTTGCAGTGCATAGTTTCTTGGATCGAAAGTCTTGGAAATCATAAGCAAGTTTGCAACCAAATGAGTTTTCTAGAGCAGAATGTTAAATCAAATTATTTTTTACACAAAATTGGTGACAATTTGCTTCAAATTTGGCCAGTACGAAGATTGTGAATGAAGTAAGTTAAATATTTTGAAATTAATGGTGGTCATTTCATTATGTTTTTATTAAGTCATATTAATCATGAAGGTGCTCATGTGTGTAAAGCGAAAAGGAAAATGACGGCAGTAAGGCAACACACGTCATCACCTGGGAAATTTACAAGAAACAATACATGCACATCGAGGCATGTGAATTTAATGCAGAATAGCGCGATTAAGTTGTTTGTTGCTAAATTTTAATTTATGCATATCTTCTAACATATAGCAAGTTGTAGTTAGCTAGGATTTGGCATAAAAGTGGTAAATTTTAGTCGGGAATACACTCCAACAGAGAATTATTAAATGAGTTTTTGGGAAGTAGTGAAACGATGAAGGGATTTGAATTGAATGAAAAATCAAAAGGTAACCTTCACTACCACTCTAATTCCCAACCTAATAGCGGGCTTCATTGCTTGCAAGTTGAAATGAGCTATCAATGAAATATCAAAAGAGATACAAAAAAAATCAACTCTTTCTGGCTATCCAAATATCTTTACCAGGGCTATGGATGCTTTGCTGGTAGTAGAGCTATGTTTAGGGGAATTACAAAGATCGGGGCTATGGACGCTTGATTGACAACAAGGATCTATCCCTAGTTGGATTTGGAGGATTACCAAATTATGTAGTTCAATGTCAATGAACTGATTTTTTCATTGAGTTCCAAAAACTTGGAATTAATCAAAGCACACACAAATATTTCTAGGGGAATTTTACTATTTTTATGTTAGAATATAGGTAAAGGTAAAGAGTTATTGTGTTAAAATATGCATAAATTATAATCTATGACTAGTGATTTAATCTCAAGTTTGGTTTAAATTTGGTTTTATTGGTTGCAAGTTGTTGTGTGGTCTCACAACATGACACAAGACTGTAAGACTTGGGGACCCCAAGTGAAAACTAATGCTTATGGTAGGTGTTGGCTAGTTGGAAAGATCACTAGAAGTAAAAAGAAAAGATAAATCTTTTTGAAAGAGTACTTCATAATTCAAGTGTTACAGGTACTATGTACCAGGAACCGAGAATGTTAGAAATGAAAAAGGTAATGCAAAAGGTAAAGCAAAGTGCTTTGGTTTGAGAGTTGAGGTTTGATGAATAAGGAAGTTTTGGAAAAACCAAAGTCTAGGAAAATCATGGGTAAAGCTGAATACTGGGTACCGGGTACTGGGTGGCAATGCAAAGTAAAGTTTTAAAATTTTAAGGTTATCCAAAAGTCTGATGGTCTGATAAACCGGGTTTCTTAAAAGATAATAACATAAGAATATATGATTTTCTTGAAAGTGTGTTATTTATGATGGATTTATATGATAATGAATAATTGATGGTTTTATTTACATGAGTTTTTTATAAATGTTTTTTTTAAGGGATTTAATACGTGGAATTTTTTATTGTAGGAGAAGCAAATTGCGATGCAAAGTTTGGGTATGGATGGTTAGGAAAATTTGAATCACGGATAGAATCATATCCAGATTGGGCTACATATTCTAGGAAGTTATATGCATAGGGTCTTGAATCCATCAAAATACTACGGATCCCAGTATTTCACATATGGCAATAGAAAGTGCCAACCTCCAAGGAACTCATTCTCTAGAGTAGAAATCCTGAGATAGAACCAAAGTGTAGGAACATGATGATGAAGTAATTGTTCTGAATATATGGGAAAGTTCCTACATACTATCCTGATTCAAGTTAATATCTTAGTGATAATAAAAGATAAAAAACCCAAAGGAATTCAACATGTAGATGGATGTTGACCTTCGTTGACTTCATTTGTGATTCTCTTACTAGTCACCACATTCCACGTGCCTCGATGTGATTCGTGCCTTGGATTTCCTATCATGTATTTGTCTTATCCTACCTGTGTCTTACTTCTATAAAATGCCAGTGGATACTTCTTTTTATGTTAAGTTCAAAATTTGTGGATGTCGGAAGAGCCAAAACTTCTCTAAGTTTTATTCTTTTTTTCTATTTTATGAATCATTCCGGTCTATAAACTTGTATGCACATAGAACTTAATCAATATTGAATCCAATTTGATAGCTACCTATCTCATGTATTTTTGCAGCTGGTTTGTTAGTTCAACTGAACAAGACTATGTGTTGCACTATTTAAGGGTGCATATAGAACCTACTCAGTGTCCAAACTAAATCTCCTTCTTTAAAAGCTTGCACCATTTTATACCCAGTTGTGAAGCAATCTAGTGAAGTATAAAGTGGTTTTCTTTAATTTGAGTAAATCTTGGGGCATGCGTAGAGAATAATCGAGAGAATTTTTTTTTTAGTATTTTGATGCTTTATTTTAGATTAGATGTTTAAATTTCTAAAAATATTCCAAAAAATAGATGAATGAATGGAAATTTATTGAAAATATTTTGTTTCTATAAAATTGTTGAATGCTTAAAGCTAAATCTACTTAAGTGATAACAAAATTATTTGATGTTCATGAAATATTATTGTAAATATTTTGATTTCATGAGATTATTTTATGATCAAACTAGACATCTTGTATCTGATGCTAATGATTCTTAATGAAGCCGGTATTTGAAATTGGAGATAACCGTAGACCCCTTGAGATTAACAACAATATCACATCATACTTTGAAGAAAACCTAGTATGGTCAAAACCTAACAACTGGAGCCTTGGGATTAAGCTATGTCAACCTTTTCCTATTACACAAACACCTTAGGTTGCCCTAGTTTAGTCTTTCAAGTAAAGATGGGTTCTTCATGGTTTTCCTGTGAGGATTTTATCTGTATTGCTGCTTGTGAGTGACATCATCATCAACATGTTGCTATCTAGCTATCCATGGAGGTGGAAATACTAAAGTGGGGGGCTAACTAAGGCAGTCCTCTAAACACAACCCCAACATTTTTCTATTCTACTATGTGTAGGTACTTGATTGGAGCTATTTGAAGAATGAAGTTGCACAAAGTGCGATATCACTTCCTTATCCTTCTTTGTTAATTTGAAGATAGACTAGTTAAGGTATTCTTCTTGTTGTACTTCATTCCTATATTTCCTTTACATTGTATTATAGCATAAAACCTCTTAGTCAATATATTATTTTATTTCCTTGTGTTTTCATTTGTTCCTCACATTCTTTGTTTGTACGAATGCCAATGCCCCACTGAGATGCCAGTGTGATGTGATGGAGTCCTTTTCTTGCACTGCTATCCTTAGGTAGTGAGATGTTTGAGCTATGAATCAAACTCTAGGAACCAACTCGTTTGACTCCTTGAAACATTCAGGTTAGCAAAGGGACAATAGCAACCAATTTTCTCTTCCTTTTTGACCCTAAATTCTTAACCTTTCCAATCACTTAGCAAAGCTTGAGGTAGATCAAGGTAGCTTGTTTCTTAGGAACCTCCCATGACCTAGGGTCTTGGAGTAGTCGGTCTCCCTCCTCTACAATACAATAATATGAATTTTAATCAAGTAAATAAAATAAACATTTAAGATCTCAATCAAACACACACATATTTTCTAGCTCAATGGTTTGTTACCACAATGAACTAGACATATTCTTCCTACCACCAATATGGTTGTACTAGGTTCTACCTCAGAAATGGTTGCAAGAGGTTATTCTTTTTTTTAGATAAAAGGAAAGCATAAATATTATTAATATAAAAGGTACAAAATATATAGAAACATCACTTTTACAAAAAAATTACTAAAGTTTGAAAAATATGTATCTAAATGGGGGGACAAAATAAGATACATTTCCCCAGATGTCAAAAGCAAAGAAAAAAAGGAGGCTAAAACAAAACATAAGCCTCTAGATAGAGAGTGAGGATGTCAAAGAGAGGAAATATTTTAATAGGGGGTGAGATACAACTACTCATAACATAGGAGGGGTGGCATCGAAATCCAAAATCTAATAGAGATCTGACATGGGAGCCAGATTATTTACCTTTTTTAGAAAGTATTTTCCCATACTTGCCAGTGCTCAGTGATGAGCTAAAGACACTGTGCAAAAAATTTTGAGGAATGGAAACCATTCCATAACAAAACCCTCCACTCACATGTGTTGGATTTATCATGGCCTCAACATGCAAAAACCAAAGAATTCTACTTCTAGAGTGACCTCAACCCTACCTAGATTGTGTTTTTTTGAACAATTTTGTCACTAGAGACCCCACCAGTTCCTTTGGTTCTCCTAGCTCCAACAGGAAAGCCACAAAACATGATGTGATATCCGAGTTCACTCTATAGCACTCTACTTCTTTAAAGGAATCCATGCTGAGAATCATTTTCATAGCTTTTAAATCCCTTCTCATGGGGTGTTTCATGATTCCCTTTAGGCACTAATCTATGAAAGCACCAACAAAAGCTATTTGTCCCCTTGAACATGTGAGGAAAATCAGAGTGTCCATTATCAGTTCTGATCCTATTACCAATCAACTAAGATGCAAGAAGAGTGGTGAGGGTACTACCACTTTAAATAGAGCCAACTCCAAATGGGGGGAATTTATTTCCTCATTTAATTCCTATGAGAAGGGAATAATGATGCATTTTTAAAGAACTTAATTACCATCTTATTGCATGCCAACTTTCTGCAGAAGTACAAGGTGGCCATTTGGCATAAATTATAGCTTAGCTCGAAAGTACAACACATACATTTGGTGGAATTTTTCCCTAGATTGTCTTTCCTATATAGCATGGATGTTGAAAAGACTGCAGAGTGCCTCAATCTGACTTTCTTATAGGTCAAATTGCCAAAAGTGCACCATGTCATCACTTAGATATAAATAGAAAATCCCTTGAGTATCTGGCAATTAGAAAGGACATAAGTTGAAATGTCGCTAAATGTGTGATCATATAAAAAATTGATAGGTAATTTATGACATCAAATTGATTCGCTTAATTAAATGCAAGTCCCATTAGACCTTTTATGTGAAAACCTGAAGGCTTCTTATGAGTTGGAAAATTGGGAAGCTCAAAAGTCAAAGCCAATGGCTCCACATGGAAATTTTGGGTAGGATGAAGTAGAGAATGGAGAGAAAGGGCACTTGAAATAGCACAAAGCCATTGTTTGTTTAATTCTAACTTAGCAAGCATCAAATTTTGAGTAGGAAGGACACCACATTAAACTAGAACAAGTGGAAGAATGTGACTAACATGACATGGATTCAAATGGTCTTTTGACTAGAAAAATGAATCACCATGTCACCAACAACTTAAATGCATTTTACCACATGTAGGACCCACCAAGAAGCCCAACTAATCATGCAACAACAAAGCTACACAAGATGAGCCACAAATCTCAGCCTGCACAAAAGTTGCACATGGCAGGATGCAAGAGGGAATACCTGGAGAAAGAAGACAAAACTAGGCTGAAAGATGGAGGTGCAAATGGATGCCACCTGGAAATGAAGCACAACCCATAAATAATGGAGCATTCCCATATTGGGAGCCAACCAATCTTACAACTAGACTTATTTTCAATACAAGAGCCCAACACCAAGTTGTGCTATTTTGACACAAGGAAAATACATAGGAGGTAGTCGTTTAGAATAATTCAGTAATACCTGACAAGTGGAGGGAAACCATGTGTCCCATCAACATAGAATGAAAAGGAAATACTAGAAAGCACAGATGGAAAAGAGAAATAACGGCCAGGGTGGAGGGGGCAAAGAAGGGAATGTGGGAAAACACACAACCAAATAAGAGGTTGTAAAGGGAGGAAGACACAAGAAAAACTCAACAATGCTCGAATCAAGAGTGCTAATGAGAATCGGGGGGGAGGAAAACAAAAATGTAGAAGCATAAGGTGGGCCACCATAAAAAAAAAACATAGGGGGGAAATAGAGGTGGCACAAGCCAAAGCTAGAGTGGAAGGTGGAGCACCACAAAGGATGGACCACAAGCGAAAGAAGGAGCCAAACCTTGAAAGAGAGGGAGCAACCCACAAAAGATAGGTTGAAATGTGAAAGGGTCCAAGCCCATAAGAGAGGAAACAACCTTGGAGGTACCAAGAGGAGGATGCAAAACCCACATGCCACGCCAGAAAAAAGGCTAAGAGACAGTTGGATAGATAAATCCAACTACAACCAATGACATTGCACAAAAGTGAAATATAGAAACCCGAATCCCACACATTAAAGCACTTGATTTCTTAAAACAATGAATTCTATGTGGGGAGAGAGCATTATTAGACAAGTGTGCTAGTGTGGGGTAGCTAGCAAGATCTGATTGGTGCAATTATAATAGCTAAATCACATGCCATGTTAGCCAAAATGTCTACAAATTTGTTGCCTTCTCTATAGTAGTGCGAGAGTTGGTAAGATTCAAAATCTTGTAATAATTTTAGTCCTTGTTTCAGTATTTTTAGGGTTTAGGAAGATTGGAGCAATAAATATTAACAATTATATGTAGATTAAATAACCTAGAAATAACAATGAAGAATTAAAAAAAGAGATCAACATATAATTTAACGTGGTTCACCCAATATGGGCTACATACATAGAAAATCAACCATCCAATGATTTTATTATCTAGTGCAAAATAGATTACAATCTCGTGAACACCATGTCACAACATACATCCCAATCGCTTATAACAAGCCTTTTAGAACCTTCTAGAATTAGGCTTTTACAAGGTCTTCTTTCATTTGATGTTTTAATAGGAAAACCTTGATGTGTCAACAAAAAAAGCCTCAAACATGCCAGCAGGAAAACCTTGACGTGTTAACGATTTTTTTCAGGGTGATGCCATGAACCCCATTTCTTGTTATGAGTGTACAATACTTGTATGATCAGTTACCACATACCAAGAATCTCCCACTTTGATATTGATCAAGCTCCACACCAAACAAAGTATGGTGTGTAAGAACCAAATAATTGTATTTTCTTACTTGCATGTGTAAATTATAAGAAAAAAATCCCCCTCAATCTAAATATGTTTGATACCTAATAAATTTTCTAGTTTCAGACCTAAAAGTAGTGCTTGTGCCTTAGCTTTATTGTTTGTGAGATCTTGAAGCTTTTCTACAAGGGCACAAATAAGGCTTCTTGTGTGATTCCAGAGAACACATCTAGCTCTAAAAGCTCCTGGATTCTCATGGGAGGCACCGTCAAAATTAATTTTTACCATACCCATTTGAGGAGGGGACTACACCACACTGTTATAGTTGGATTTTGGTTTTGGTATCCATATGCATAGATTAGGGGTGTGAATCAATTCCCAATGAGAAGATAGATTTACATCCCAAATTGAAAATATTGTGTGCTACTTGATTTATAAGTGTTAGACATTACTAGCTCGGAGATTAGTCTTTCAAGTTTGCATATTATGGCTTCAACTGGGTGGTGCTCCTTTTTGAATATTCTATTGTTTCTTTCCCATCATATGCACCGTATTACAATTGAGGGGCTAACTACCAAAATTGAGGAGAATAAGGAGTCTATATTCATGAGTGACCATGAAGAAAAGATTGCCAACAATGATTCTTGGAGGGGTGTTGCTCAATTTAGTTTCTTTTGGAGCCATGTATAGTATTGGTTTGAGAATTTGCATGTAACTAGAATATGATCTATTTCCTCTTCCTATTGGTTGCATAATATGTAATTGAAGAGGGAAAAAATACCCATTTTTATCAACCTATCATAGGTGAGTATACATTTATTTAATTCTTTCCAAGCAAACAAGCTAGATTTTGGAAGAATTGTAGAGTTCCAACATAATTTGTGGGGCCAATTCATTGATTCAACATTTCCTTTTTGAATGATTTAAGAGTAGTCTAAGTTGACTTTGTAGTTACCTGACTTGGAAGGGGACTAGGTGAGTCTATTAGGTTCCATGAAAAAAAGATTTGGTGATGCTGGAGGAGGTCTAACAATTGAGACTTTTGATTTTTTGGGAAATTACAACCAACAAAGTTTTTCCATTTGACATTTGAGATAAGGTTCTCTTCGAACATAATGCAATCTTTTACTTTTGAACCCCAATGTCGCTTTAAATATATTATTGCTTCCTCTAGTCCTATAATTTTAGATAGTGGTGGAAAACCATTCTAAGAGTCTTCCCAAAACATAGTTTTTTCTCTATTGTTTATGGACCAGGTTAAATGTAGGGTGATAAATTATTTGTAGGTTATAATAAAGTTCCACATTTTTTTATCCCTCTAATGGATTTGATATTATAAAAATGTGTTGATGGCTTTGTGGAATCCATGTATTTACTTTGTATGATTTTGGACGATTGAGAGTGTGGCTTTGCAAAGATATTCCATGCTAATTTGGCTCCTAGAGCCAAGTTTCTTGCTTCTAAGTCATGTAGGCCCTCTCCTCCATGTTTTTTTTCTTCGCAGAGTTTATTCCATGAGAATAGCATGATTTTACTCTTTTTCTTGTTGTCTAGGTTCCCATGCCAGAGCAATTTTTTGATGCATTTCTTAATGTCCTCTTATACACTTTTGGTAATTTCAAGACTGACATAACATAGTTTGGGATAGCTGAAAGGACCACTTTGGTTGGTGTGAACTTTCCTACCATTGTTAGCCATCTTCCTTTCCATGATGCAATTCTATTTTGTATTTGGGACAAAATTTTGTTCTAGAATCCAGATTTGCTTAGACCTAAAAAAGAATGGGATTCCCAAATATTAGCTTGGTAGTTCATCTTGTTTAAAATTAAGAATTGATAAGATATATGGAAACGCCATTGGAGAGGAGTTTCAAAAGAATATACTTGAATTTTTCTCATTGATTTTTTTCCCTTATACCCTACAATAATCCTCTAAGACTTTTTTAATTCCTCTAGCTTCTTAAACATTGGATTTAGTAAATAGATGTGTATCATCTACAAATAGTGAGTGATTCATGTTGATTTTTTAATTTGGGATAGCTATACCTTTTCATGCACCTTGTGAGAGGATTCCTAATATCACCCAACTCAACAATTCTACCATTAGGATGAAAAGGAAGGGTGATATCAAGTCACCTTTCCTAACTCCTTGTGAGGAATTAAAGAAACCTAATGGGCCACCATTTATCAAGATGAAAAACTTGGTTTGTGATATTAGAGAATTAACCCAATGGTACCATTTGTGGGAAAATCCTAGTTTTAAAATCACTTTTTGTATGAAGTCCAAGTTTATCCTATCATAGGCCTTCAAAATGTCAAGTTTAATAATCATTACTAGGATTTTGTTTTCCTTAATAGAATGCAAGGTTTCATGGGCTATTAGGGCTCCTTCCACAATATCCTTACCTATAAAAAAACCTCCTTATTCATCCAATATTATTATTGGGATGATCTTGTCTAGTATAGAGGTGATAGCCTTGGATAATTTTTTTATATGGTATTGCACAATGAAATGGGCTTGAAGTCAGCAAAGGTAGACATGTTCTTCTTTTTTGGGGTTAGAGCTATAAATGTACTATTTAGTTCCTTTAATATCTTTCCATTTCTCCTTGATTCATTTAATGCTAACATGATATCTATCCCCATTAACTCCCAATTTTTTTGGAAAAATGGTAGTAAACCCATCCAAACCCAGAGCTTTGTTTGGCAACATAGAGAAGACCACTTCTTTCACTTCTAGCGTGAATGGTTTTAGTAAGAATGTATTTTATTCCTCAGAGATTAGAGATGGAATGCGCTGAATATAATAATCTACAATAGTGTTTCACACTTGGGCCATTTTTTGATATGATACATTTAATAGATTTGAGAAGAAATAGTCTACTTCTTAGCCGATAAGTTTTTATACCTTCAAATTGCTACCTGAGGGAGAAGTAATATTGAATATAGTGTTCATTTTTTGTCTGATTTTTAATGATATATGAAATAATTTGGTGTTCTTGTCCGCTTCTTTGAGCCAAGTTCCTCTAGATTTCGCCCTCCAATATATCTCTTCTCTTGTCAAAATCTCTTCTAAATCCAGTTGCAGTTTTTTGGCAAGCTAAAGGAGGTATGATTCATTCCACAGTATATGATTTGATCTTTGATCTCATCAAGTTGAGCTTGGAGAGATATTTTCTATGAAAAGATATTTTTGAAATGTTTCTAATTTTAGACTTTGATTTCTTGCTTTATGTATATTAACTTCTTTGCTAGCTAGAACATTCTAGTGCCAGTGATAAAAGGTGTATTTTCCCACGAGCACTTGAGTTGTGGTAGGAAAAGTGGATCTCTAAACCACATTTCCTAGAACTTGAGGGATGAAATTTGGTGGGGTATCCATGAATTTAGGGCCAATTGTATGGGGAAGTGGTCTGGGTCCAAAAATGGAAGAATAGATGACTCTAAAGGGGCTATTTCTATAACCCAATCTATAGAGATTAAAAAACTATCCAATTGCTCTACAAATAAGCAAAAATATTTACGCCTATTTGTCCATGTAAATGTTCCATTTTGGGGAGGATAGTCTAATAAGTCAATTTTTGATATGAAGTCTTTGAAGTCTTCCATAACCCTTGGGGGGTATTATGCCTCCTTTTTTTCATTCTGATGTAAGATTTCATTGAAATCCCCTCCCAATAGTATTTTCTTCTCTTTTAGGTTAGATAAGATTGGGGATAAAGCATCAAAGATGTATTTTGTCCCGATTGTTAATGTAGGCATGTAAATATTAATGAGCTAAAAATTTAAATCAAACAATGTTATCCTCATGAGCATCCAATGATGCATTGAGAAGATTAATTCCACCTGGGTATTTCCATAATTATACAACATTGCTAGCCCCCTTGAAACACCTTGTGTTGGATAATGTATAAATTATCATTTTTTCTTCTTACTAAAGATTTCTTCTGCTTTCATTCATTAATGAATTTTGTCTCTTGGAGCATAACAATACTTCCTTCACTAGCATC
>VDFB02062067.1:0-10228 GCA_007258455.2 Sequoia sempervirens | reverse complement strand
AATACAACAACGCTTTACAGGTTCATTAGTTTGTGATTTGCAAAGGATTCCTTCTAATTTTTAGTATTTTTGAATTTTCCTTCCAAGTTTCAGGCATCGTTATTGTGAGGAATTTGATCGAGAAATTACTATGTTTTCAGTTCTGAAACCCCTGATTTTTCTGTCTTTTTCACATATATGTATGCAATTTAGTTTAAGTTCACTGGTTATACATTGTGCATGTACTTGATTAATCAATTTAGTTGTGAAAACCTCGTTTTCCCTCAATATTGCATTAAATCAAAGCCTCTGTTTAAAGCATTCAGGTGATTTAGCTATCAAATCAGGTTGTGCAAATTAAAGTGTTGAGTGACTATTTGTGAGTTAGGTTGCAATTAGATTTCCAATCAGGTGCATCACCTTTAATTTACAGTTTTTGTGCATTTTTACATACTTCTATCCCTTTTCCAGCAAGTTACCAGTTATTAATTTGAGAATCTTATAGGAAGCCGGCCTAGAATCCAGAGGTTCAATATCATTATAGGTCACCCACAACCTGAGTTTGATCCAATGTTTCAACAGATTGTTGAATTTAATTATTCAAGCATTTGGGTGCAATTTGTTTGACAACAATAGTATAATTTTTAAGCTCTTTAGTATATTGACATTTTAAACAAGTATAGATTATACTAATTTTTTATTCAATTTATAAATGTCACATGTAATATGTTAAATGATTATAATGAATTTAATATTTAAATAAAAAATATAATTATAATTAAAGAGGGTTGTGGATCTAAGTAATATTGTGTATATGGTTGGTAATATTGACCATTGAATAAATATAGATTGTGCATTATTAATTGTGTCATTACACATCAAATAATTAATATAATAATAAATATAATATTAATGATGTCATTTAATAATAAACATAATATTAGTGGTGTCATTGAATAAGAAAAATTAAATCAAAATAATAACTAACACTTGCACCTATAGGATGTTCAAGGATTCCATCGATAGAAAATTATATGTATGCTAATATATTAGATAGTACGTGCTTGTGCATGAGTGTATATGGATGCAATGGGTTGCAAGTTCTACTTGCATGTGGTTGGATTAAACAATTAATAATAAGTGTTAAATAATGAGATGAAATTGACTTAGACAAATCTAGATTTTTTTCTTAAAGAAATTAGGTATTATCTAATATTGAAATATTTGCATGCAAATTTAAAACATATAGCAATGCAAATGAAAAAGGAAAGTTGTCATCAAATTGGCAAAAAAACACTACAAATGGAAATAGAATGTTCCCATCTAGTTGGCAAATCAATATTGTAGTACCCCTCCAGTTGCTACTATGTGTATCAAGTTGTTTGTGTTCGTTTGTTGTTTTGGATACTATATTGTGTTGTTTCTTGTTAGAAAACTGATGTTATGTTAGTTGTTAAACTCTGTGGATGATTCATTGAATATCAAAATTATTTGGTTAAGTTCATATGAAGACATTATGATAGACGCGTGTGTGTTATGGATATGTTGTTTATGAGTTTTGATGTGGTTATCATGATGTGATTGATGTTTATGATTTCATGATGCTTGTCAGTCCTGGTGAAGAAGACAGTGTAGCACTACTCACTTGTGAGTACCCTGTTGCGCTGGGATTCTTCTTCACGGTGTGTTTTTCGATATGTGATAATATGTTTAACAAGCATTTTATGGCATTACACAAAATCGCATCGGTGTCTCCGCCTTTATAAACCTGAAGGAATAAAATGGTGGAATTACTGTGTTTAAAAGTGAAATAATTTTTTTTTTTAAGGCAATAATATTAACTTAATTAGTTGCATACATTCACTAAGTTACGCGATGTTACACTACTTGAGATTCCATAGACGACTTTAGTATTTAGCATTGCACATATTTAATTAACATAATCTTAAAAGTAAATATTGCATATCATTTGAATTCCATTCATGAAAGTATAAAGTACAAATATGATTCTTACATTGCATTTGAAATAATGTTACAATACTCATTCATCTGATGAGGTAGATCAATAATAGTTACAATTACATTTTACAAATGTTCACCTCATTAACAATTGAGGGATGTTTCAAATACAAGATTTCCAATTAAATGCAATAAAAGAAAGCAATATCTATATCCAAGTGCGAGCTCTCCATCCATGAAGCACTCATTGCCATGATCATAAACTGGGGACCCAACGGAGTAAGGTGCACGTTCCACCCAACCATGTGGTACCCGTAGGTCCACCCCTCATGCTAGGAGATAGTAATATGGTTACCTAGACATAACCTATTCACCCTAGACACAAGTACATAACTAATTGATGGTTACATTGCTTCCAGAGTTAAGACAATCAAATTTGCTAAGTACACAAGGTAAACTGTTATTTTAGGTGGAGTGTCATCACAACGTTGCAAATGTTACCCTGGTGTTTCTTCCTAGGTTCTGACCCCCAACTTGGGTTACCCTGGTAACCTCTTACGAAACCCGGCCCCATTTGCAAACTATTGCGGTATCGAATATCTTTTAAAGTAACAAGATATCGATTTGCCATTCCAGGCCTTCTCAACTTATACTCAAGACTAAACTAGCTCTAGAGTCTATAAGCGAGGCATAATAATCTTATTAAAGATTTTAATCTAACTACTGTGTTGTTTAATTATCACTGACTTACTAACTCTTTGTAAGTTACCCTGACACCACTTTGTGTGTCGGCCCTCACACAGAGCCACTCCCCTAAACATAACAAAGGAATTCTAAGTTTCCCTAACTAAGGTAGACAAGGTGTACAAACATACAAGATATAATTCTACGCTTTTCATAACGAACATCAAGTCTATGTTCATAAAATCAGGTGTCTAAACACCATACAAAAATCATGTACACAACGTTAGCCAACAGAAGAATTCTACTTAAACAATCACAATTCCCACGTTTTACAATTTGACTGGAAGACTTGTTCATCTAAGATATGCCCAATTTTCCCAATAAAAGGAAACACATTTTAAAGCAAATCAAGAAAACTAAACATCTACTATTCGGATTTACTATATCCAATCAATCAAATATAATTTGCATGAAAACAAGTCAACTTGATTAAAATTCATTATCAAATAATCTAATTATAACTTTCACAATTTCATATATTGAAATAATCATCAATTTATCAAATGTAAATATTTCATTTAAATAAAATCAAAATTTTAACCATACTCATTATTTTCCAAAAATTAAAATAATCATTTAAATGATTTTATTTAAATAATTATTTTATCTTATTAATTTATATATTATTTAATTTAACTATATCAATTTTTTCATTTAATATAATGTCATTTATTTATAAATAAAAATATATATATATATAATATATTATAATATTATATATTATATATAATATATTAAAAACATATTATATATAAAATATATATTATAAAATATATTATATAAAATAGAATTTTAAAAAAAAATATACAAAGTTAAACCTACCAAAAGGCAGGGCTGGCTGCCTTCACACAGCCGAACCCTCCATGGGAGGGCGCGGCTGTGCAGGCAGCACTGGGCGCTGCCCTCACAGCCGGCTCCCCCGTGGGGGTCGCCCGTGGGGGTAACCCCCTGTGGCTCCCACAAACTAGTTAACATTTATTTAACATTTAAAATTTTGTTTTAATATTTCCGACGATTTTCTATAATCGCGTACGACGATTTCTATATCGCTCAATACTGCGAATTACAATAAACATAATCATTTAATATATATACATTTGTATATGCAGGTAAGGCACCCAACATACACAACAAATAACACACATATATATATATATATATATATATATATATATATATATATATATATCGACAAAATAACACAAATTTACTAAGTAAATCGCGTACTAGAGTTTTCAAATAAATTTTCAAATGCGTAATAAAAAGCTTCAAATCAAAATTTATTCCCAAAAATATTAAATACATTAACCTAGGTTTTATATACAAACCCTGCTTAAATTGATTGTCTCACTCTTAACAAAGATGATTTTAACATAAAACCCTTATAAGATTTTGTTAATTTCTTCTATAGGTTTTCTACTGTTAAAATAAATCTCTGTTTTACTCTTTGATTTCACTATAACACTTTGTTTTCATAATTTTCACAGTGAGGAAATCAAATTTTACATAATTATTTTTCTAAATTCTCCGAGAAGAAATACAGCTTTCACAAAACAAACATTTCCTCAGGCAATCTTTTCTAAAGAAAACAATTTAAATACAAAGAATAGTACCTGTTTTCCTGTAACTTGAAAACTGCCTGTAGAAGAAAACCTCTGTTGCCTGTTGCGTGCAATCCTCCAAAGCTTCTCCAGAAAATTACAAATCCAAAGGAAGCTAATACCAACCAAAAAGATCTTCCAACCAAAGAGATCTTCTAGAAATATACAACAAAACAAAAGAAATCACAATTTCTTTAAAAATAATTTTAATAGAGAACTATTCTTTCATTTCTCGTGAAGAAAAGAAAAAAGGTAATCTTCTATTTCCCCAAATTCTAGATAACCTCCGAGAAAATCCTCAACCAAAAAGCAATAAATTCAATTGGCACACATGTCGAGAAGAAACAAATATCTTCCAACAACTTCCCGACAATCTTTCATTTCTTCCTCTTTCAAGATTTGCATGCTTTTAAATAATTTTCAATTTTCAATTTTCAAAAAATACAAATTTCCCTTTTTCTTTATTTTATTTATTTATCTAACAATTAAAAATACCATTTCCCTCATATCAACCAATTTGAAATTTAAATCTATTCACACAATTAAGATAACTTTAATTTAATCAAATTAATTTATTTAATTAAATAATTTTAATCGCAGTGATCAAATTACTTAACCAAACAACTAATTAATTAATTAAATAAAATATAAAACTTTATTTTTAACATTTAAAATTAATTTAAATAAACAGTAAATTAAAGAATAACAAATTATCATTAAATTGACAAAATTTTTCCTTTCAAGGCAATTAGCTTAATCAGGGCACCATAAAGACAGCTAAAGACTCCAGCTAAAACTAACAATGCTGTATTTGGGTTTAAGACTAGGCCAGGATAAACCATATTACTACCTCCCAATCAACATTTCCGTTGAGTCTTGACACGCTCAGACTTGAGTAACCAATTGGAGTCGGTGTCATGTACCTGCAATCCTGCAACCAAACAAATGACATACATATATATAATCCATTGTACAAACACCCCGTGCGGAGAAAATCACGAAAATCACAGGGCACTGGCAAGCAAGTGATGCAACTCCATTCTCCACACTAATACACATCACATCAGACTGAAAAATTTAAGTAACAGTTAATCTACCATAAACATATATATGGCAATAACATCTAAAGGAAACATCTACGCTAATACAAAGCATGTCAGAAATTAATTATCACCATACAATGTTTATCATATCACAAAACGAATCCACTATCGCTCAAAATTCAGTGATCAAAATATCCAAAACAAAGTACCGAAGTCTATCATATGTGAAAGCATGCTAACAAAAACATAAAGCATAAATGGAGGGTACTACATTTTGGAATAAGAGCTATAAAGGTAGCATTCAAATGGTTCAACAACCTTCTTGATCTAAAAAATCCCTAGAAGCATTAAAGAGATCAGTTTTGACTATATCCCATTAAGTTTGAAAAAAAGCAGGAAGGAAACCATTTGGGCCAGGGACTTTGAAGGCACCAAAGAAGAAAATAGCCTTTTTGACTTCGTCCATAGAAACAACATTAGTCATCATCTTTAAGTTTAAATCTGAAATTACATTAGGGATAACTTCAAGAAGGTCAACATTTACGTGATGAGCATTGTCAGGATTCATAAGATAAGATGAGAAGAAATTAACAACCTCCCTAACAATATCTTTTTCATTGGTCACAATAGAACCATCCTCTTTCACCAGCGATCTAATTTTGTTTCTACTTCTGTGTTTGAGGGTGGAATGGTGGAAGAATTTTGTGTTCATGTCCCCTTCTATCAACCATTGGACCCTTGACTTTTGTTTCCAGAATATTTCCTCCTTTTTATTTATCTTATACCATTGGGATCTAAGATCTCTTTCTTTTGCACAAATCTCTTCATCCACAAGGCCAAAATCCATAATATCTTGAACTTCTTTTAATATTTTTCCCTGAGAATTCCTCATCTCAAAGATGTTTCCAAATGTCAGCTTATTCCACCCTTTCACTTTTTGCTTAATTCTGCATAGCTTTTCTGCCAAACAGTACATAGGAGTACCTAATATGGGAACCTCCCACCAAGATTGAACTAAACCAACAAAGTCTAGGTGGAGGCCCCACCTTACTTCAAATCTAAAAGGGAAGGGACCCCTATTGTGGTCCAAATTTATTTTCAGCACTGGCACATTATGATCAGATCTAGACCTTGGGAGAGCTGAAAGAGAAAGGTATTGGGAAATATCCTAGTTAGAAAAGATCAAGAATCTATCCAATTTGACTTGGATAAGATGGTTTCAATTCCTCTTGTTGGACCAGGTATACTAGTTCCTTGGAGGGGGATATCAATTAGACTTGTCGTATTAAAGAACTCAACTAGCTCCATCATACTATCAGAGAAATCATCCAACCCTCCTATCAGAAATAGCATCACTAAGCTATTCCCATAGTAAAACTCTATCTCTGCTAGAATTTGGAGCATAGATATTAACAATATTCCATTTCTCCTAATAAACAATGTATTCTAGAGTAATCTCAAGACTGTTCTTACTCATAGAATGTAAAAATCCTTTCAATTTAGAAGGATTCCAGAGAGTTGCAATGCCACCTGAAGCACCTTCAACCTCACTAACAAAGAAATTAGCTCCTAGCCAGATACTCACAATAGATTTCTCGAAAGTGTCTTTCTTCATCTTCATTTCTTGTAAAAGAACATCCACTTTATTATCTAGAATGCAAGATTTTACCAAAAACTATTTATAGGGACTATTAAGATCCCTTATAATATTCCAAGAGATGTGCTTCATTGAAAAAAATAGAAACACCCCATCTCCATTCAAGCCCAGCCCCCATACTACTTCTTCTTGGGCTTTGATCCCGCGATTGATTCCAAGGTTCTTTGTTTACCAGCTGCCACATCCCTCATAGTATCCTTAATTCTTCATTCCTTTTGGGAGGGTCTTCCCACCTTGTTTCTCCCTCCAAAATCCAGTTTCTTTTTCTTTTTTCTTTTCATAGTGGTTTGTGGCCATCCCTCCTCTTCCTCCTTATCACTAGACCCTTGAGGAAAGCCAAGATGTGCCAATGAATCATTTAGATTTTTAGCACCAAGATGAGAAACATAATTAATATCCCCCAAAGATAGAGTATTGTCGTCTAGAAAATACTCTCTCTCTTCCAAGACTTCTTCAGTGCCATTAATCTACTCCCTCTTGCTCAAAGCCGATACTTTCATCACCAACAGGGGATCCTCAACTTGGACCATCTCCTGAATTGTATCTTCCCTTCTCAAATCCTTCAGGGAACGAAATCCCAGAGTAGGAAGGGAAGAAGCAGGGGTAGCCACATTGAGGTTCAGGCCACCCAACTCATTTACTTTGAATAGAGACTTAGACACAACTATCTTTTTAGGATCTTGATTATCCTTCAAAAGGGGGATAGACACCTTTTGGGGAGAAGTGGTAGAAGGTTGTACTCCAATAGCCATAGCCTTAGATGAGTTGTCCTCTTCAGATGTTTAACTTTTAGCTTTAGAACCCTCACCCAATACCACACAAGAATCAATAAGATGGCCAAAACTCTTACATTGCTGGAAAAAGAGGTGAGAATTTTCATACTCTAGGGGTTGAGTCCGGTTACCAAACTTAGACTTCATCAATATTGAGGAGGGTATCACCTTATTAACAACCACATTAACACATATTCAAGAATACACCAACATCGACCTCTCCTGGGTAATATTATCTATTGAAAGGAGGCTCCCAAAGGAATTCTTAATTCCCTTTAAGATTCCCATCTCCTAGAATTCCAGAGGAAGGCCTAGGAGGAAAACCCAAGTTGGTGCAGAGGCCCCCAAGTCAGCCGACAAGTCAAAACCTAGTTCCATTTTCAAAGTGAAAGAAATTTTTTAAAACCTAGGTCAAAATCCCAAGGACCCCCAGTTAAGACTTTCAACATATCTTTTGTAAACCACAAATGAAAACAAAAAAATACCTCTAGGAATAGCATTTATGGTGATGCTACCCTTGAGATTCCAAGTGGAAGTAGCCCACTGACAAACAAGTTCAATATTTCCCCTGAATGCCAAAAAATTTCCAACAAGAGCCAATTTGAGGTTATCCATCGCCTTCAGTATGAGAACCTTAGGGACATCTACTTCCCATCTAGTAACCGAGAAGGAGGCAGATTCCACAAGTCTTTTGGACTGGGCTGGTGAGTCAGACCCCATCAGTTTATCCATGTAGGAGGTCGGAGCTTCCTTAGAAAAAAAAAAAATTAAGCCTAAAAGTTGTATAAAAGGGCAACTTCCTAGAGATTCCCTTCATTTTTTCCCCAGGGGAAAGGATTGCAGTATGAGGAGGGGACATCTTTTTAGAAGCATCCAGACTGGCCACTGCCACCGTAGGCACAATTCCAGGAATAGGAAAAGCATCCTTGGAATGGGGAGCCTTCACCTCCCCCCCAAGTCACCCATGAAGCAGTCTAATCAAAGCAGTGTTGAAAATTTAAAAAGAAACCAAAGTGAGAAACATCACAACAAAGCTATATTGTAAATGTTAAAACCTACAAACACTTTAATTAAATCCCATACCTTATACTTAAAACTAGATGGCCTTATATCATGGCACACATACTATTTTTTGGACCTAGTCTACAATTAACTCAAAAAATCCAAAGATGTGTAACATGTTTTCTTTCTTTTTATGAGAAAAAATAAATCCATGAATAAATTCCTCATACTCAAATACATTGTCTTTGTAATAGAATTGCAATCTATGAGTAGGTACAAATGACATATCTTGAGGATTTATTAACTCAATTCTAGCTCAAGCCCCTTGTTGGGATTTGGAGCCACTAAAATTCAAGGTCCAAAGCTAGTTATTGTCTTTATACTTTAGGATTGTTAAGGCCACTGACTCTTTTATTTCCAACACAATCTCTTCATGAGATGATTCTAGAGAAAATAATGCTTGATATTACAATGACTATATAGTAGGATGATGTTATTCTAAGGGATTTTAACAATATGGTAAATGTTAAAATCATCAAACCATTCAATTAAATCCCATACATTATGTACTCAACTAGACTTCCTTTTATCATGACAAATATACTATTTTTGGACCTATTTTACTACTAACTCAAAATATCCAAAGGCTTGTAACATGTTTTCTTTCTTTTATGGGACAAAAAAAGTCCATGAATAAGTACCTCATACTCAACTAAATTATTTTTTTAATAGAATTATAACCTATGAGTAGCTAGAAATGACATTCCTTAAGGATTTATTAACTCAACTCTAGCTCTAGCTCATTGTTTGCATTTGGAGCCACTAAAATTGAAGGCCCAAAGCTAGTTATTCTCTTTATACTTGAAGATTGTTAAGGTCACCAAATCTTTTATTTCCTACTCAATATCTTGATGAGATGATTCTAGAGAAAATAATGTTGGATATTACAATGACTATAAAGTAGGATGATGCTATCCTAAGGGCTTATCTATAAATTTCACTTAGTTAATTTCCATAATGCACAAGGAATATACAAGGAATATATTAGCTAAAAATAGGAACTATTATGAATTCAATAAATATTCAAGGGCTACCCACTTTCCAATATTGACATGACTCAATATGAAGTAAGAAAATAATAATCCTCTTTGTTTCCTTTCTTCTCCTTTTTTCCCGCATTGTTATATTATATGGAACCAATTTCTTAAAATAAGAAATATTCTCAATCAAGGGTTAGTTTGGAATGTGGGAAATGGAAAGAGTATTGACTTTTGGAATGATAAGTGGATATAATTTTTCTCCTTTCCTTATTCTCTAGCCATAGTCTAGATCTAGTTAGGGAACCAATTACAAGATTAAATGGTACCAAAATACATGGGTACATCAACTAGAATGGCCCATATACCTTGTGGAAAGATTTTCAAAGTCAATTGAGAGGAAAGAACTTGAGAAGTGAGAGACAACACATCT
>VDFB02062066.1:0-24680 GCA_007258455.2 Sequoia sempervirens | reverse complement strand
AATGATGGAATTTCCACTGGGAATGCAAACTAATTAGCTTGTTGAAGCAGTGATAGCATATAACGGTATAAAACTTACCTATAATAGAGGCTTTAAGAAAGTATGGGTGGAAGGGGAGTCTTTAAACATTATAAGATGTCTTAATAAATTACACCCACTAGTTGGCCTATTGAATCACTAGTCTCTAATTCACTAGGTATGATCAATTTGTTTGATGATATTAGGATAACCCACATCTTACGTGAGGGTAATTATTTAGTGGAATTTTTTGCCAATGATGGGGTTAAAAGGTAATCTATCAAAATTTGGGATGGGTACTCGTTAGTACCCATCAAGGCTCTAACCATCCTAAATAATGATAGCATACACAAAAAAATTTAAAGGATGGGAAGTGGAGTTAACTACTCCTAGGTGTTGTACATACTATTTGGGAACTAAAAGGCTTGCTTCCCTTTTTTGCCTCTACCTAGAGTTAAGGAAAAAAAATTGGGATTTGTAAAGCAGGGGAATTTTGGTGTCCATGAGAGGAGACAAAAGTTGGGTGGAGCCTCTTTCATGTGATGGGGTCCACAAAAATCCCTAGGTGTGGAAAATCTTGGAGGGGGTTACAATCCCTTATATGGAAAGGCTTCATGGGAACAATCCAGAAGCTTCTAATCTCTTCATCAAAGGTTGGAGAAATAGAATTTTGATTTCCATTGATGGTAAAGGATTTTCTATAATGGAGGAGGTGATAGAGTGGATAAATGGGTTATAGATGCATGTAAGAAAGTTCTTTCATGATAGGAAAGAAAATGAGGAAGCCATGAATCAATTCTTCAAAGGTAATGAATGGGATAAGCTGGTGAAATTTTCATCCTAGCGGTATGATAGACTCTCTATCAAACCCATTTGGGTTAAAATTGTTGAGGTTATTGTGCACTACATTACTCTCGATGGAAGGTACACTATTATTTTGGGTGTCCAATTTGTGTTTATGAATCACTTTAATACACAATCTTTTAGTGTCTTTTCTATATTTTCTCCTTGCACCATTAGATTTTTCTATGAAAGAAAACTTTAAAAACCCTAAATTTCCAATTCTACATGAGGGTTTAGTCATGTTAATTATGGAATATATCTTAAGACTCAAACTCCTATGCAGACTCTAAATGGTAAGGGTGTTGTCAAGTAAAAATAGAATCCCATGGTTGCCCACCAATCCAACATTAGTTTTGAATCATTGGATGATGATAAGGATGAATAATGACAGGAGGAAGATGAAGGGGATGAATCTATGGAGGTGTTATCTTCAACTCCTTCTAATGATGAAGAGAAAAAGAGAATAAAGTCTAGTGGTAAGAAGACCCCTCCAAATAAGAAAGCTAAGAAGTTCATTTCATGTTTGGAAGGTTCTCATACTGGGGACAAGGAGGTGGGTTTAAAAGGTCAAAGGAGAGGCAAACAAAATTCAAAAACTTGTGGATATGAGATGGGCAAAGGCACGGATAAGATTGGGATGGAGAGTGGTAAAGGCAAGGAAAATATTGAAGATATGATGGCCACAAACTAGATTCCTAGTACTGCCAAGGAAAACATAGAAGCCATTAATATCCACCCTTTTTTTGAAGATTTCTCATATCTATATGTCAATAGACAAAAAAAATTATGATATGTTGGGGTTAGCTAGGGAGGGAGTGGCTAGTTATTTCAAATTGGCCAAATGGTTTTTTTTAGAAATTAATAAAACTAATGTTAAAGTTTGAGGCCTGATAGAAAGAGTGTCTAATGAGGAGAGAAACCAATTTGGGTCTAGAAATAGGGATTTGCAGAGTAGGTTAGATGATGTTGGGGAAACCACTAGTGTGTTAACAAAGGATTATGATAGTCATATGCAAGCTATTGAAAAGAAAATTTAGGAGATTATTACTAATATTGAGAATCTCCTAAAAATAAGTCAATGCTTGATCAAGAATAGTTTTGAGGCTCTGAGGATTCTCATGAAGAAGTTTAAGGAGCTTAAGGAGGAATAGATGGTTGGGGATATCCTTGAGAACAACAAAAAGGAGTAGGTCACCAAAGAAAAAGGGAAAAAATAGTGGATGAAGCAAAGGGAGCTAGTGCTAGAACTTGTGGCAACAAAAATAAGTCTTTTGAAGAAGTGAATAATGAGTTGTTGGACTTGGTTAACCTGAATGACAACTAGGAGTTAGAGGTTGCCGACACCTTGCAAAATATGAAGTAGCCTATTGTCTTTTGTTTTATTTTTTGTTTGTTGTTGTTTGGCTATTGTTGGGATGTGTCTTTCTTTTAGTGGAGCGTTTTGATGTAAAGGGTTTCAGGTCCCTTCAAAACCTATTTTTCTTGTTAAAAAAATAATGTAAATAAAAATCTCTTAAATAAATAAAATAATATTAAGATTGATATAGTCAATATTTAATATTTTTTGAATAGAATTATTTTTATGATTATATGTCAATCTTATCTAAATTTTCAACTCCTTAATTCATAAGCTTATCAATGCATACCATTTTAGGTGTGAAAAGTTGGGGGTGAAAATTATTATGCTTTCTAAAAATATATAAGAAAATTATGTGCTCTTTTACCTAAAAGTGCTAACAATTTATAGAATTCTAATATTTGAAAACCAAAAATGTGCAATATGATAGAAGTTACAAAATATTATCATCTTCCTTATATATGTATTTTCTTCAAATTATCTTGAATCTCACTACAACTTAAATCTATGTTTCACTTGACCATACCCTCCATAGCACATATTTTTAGTTGTTTGTTGCTTTTGATGGGATGTGGTCATGCAACCAAATGATGTTGTTATGGAAAATTCAAAACAACTATGCATTGGCATTTTTATAGTGGTGTTTAAAGTTATCAAATTTAAGGAAATTTTATGGAAACACATTTTCTTCTTGATTTCCTTTCTAGGTCCCATTATATTTTCCTTATGCATTTTTTTAATTATCCTAAAAACTATGAATCACAAAGTAAAAAACAATTGTATAGTCTTTACAACTAAATCATATAAGATATTACAATTGTTAATTCTCTTTAACATCATCTGAAAAATTAAAAAATGTTGTTGATATTTCCATTTTATACACCCTTAATTAAATAAGGTTGTTGATATGTCTATTATTCTACACCCTTGTAGTGGAAATTTCACTGAGATAATAGATTGATTTATGTATATGAGAGTTCTTGCATGAATTCATGTTTGGCATTAGAGGCTTTATTAAGTCACAATTTTATAGAGAAAAAAAAAATGGAACATTGTATTAAACCACCTTTCTGCAATTTTTGATCATGCACTACAATGGAAAGAAGTTATGTTTGGTATTAGACTTCATAAAAATTTAATTGTTGATTCTATGAGACAATATATTTTGCTACACTTGTGGAAATGTAGATGTTCAGTTGTGTTTTCCAATCACATTTTGCGTCTACAAATAGACATTCAAAAATTTTACTCTAACATAATGTTTCAAATTATCTTTTTATGTTCTCAACTAAGGGACAAAAAGGAGATGCATATTTTAATCATCTAGACATGATCAAATACCAATTTCTACAACACCATGGAGGAGATTTTAGTTATGCTAAACAACTGCAAGATTTTTTCAAGTTTAATATGTAATCAAAACTTTTATGCTTTGTGGTGTAGGTTATGTGAATTGATGGTTAATCCAACATACTCTGTTATTATTGATTGGCATGTTTATATGATTTACTTGTGAGTTGTACTCTTATAGTCTTTAGTGAGCTGCTTTGTTTATTCCGTCTTTTGGACTGCATTCTTTTTGTCTTTGTATTAATTTCAGCTTTGTTCAATATCAAAAAAGTCACAAGTTTTGTAAATTTCACTATTGTGAAATTAAATAAGAACCACAAACTAATAAATTGAAAATTTCACTATTGTGAAATTAAATAAGCACCACAAACTAGTAAACTAAAACTATCATGATAAATATTTGTGCAAGTAGAATGAATCAACTTGAAGGTAGCTAAAACAAGTGTGGCAACAATGGAAACAATGACAATATTGTAACACTTAACTAGTTTATATACCAACTAGGATCATATATCCAACTTGCTAGAAAAATTTATTCAAGTAGAGGTGAACCCAACAAATTCCACAAATTGTGTTTATCATATAAGGAAGCTTTCCCATATCATAAAAAAACAATTCAATATATACTTTTTTATTTGTTTCTTTTATGAGTTGCAATAATAAATATAAGAAAATTTCCTGCCACTATGAAGCCCTTAGTAGATTAATATTATACAAAATATTAATAATCATAAGGACAAGTTTTTATATGCATATTCTCATGTAGGCTCATTTAGCAATACTTCAATTTCATAATGAATTCATATAATAAAAAATTATACACATACTTATGATTTAATCTATAAAAAAACAATTAAAATAAGTTGATAAACAATTTTATACCTAGATTTTATCGCTATCGACCATCATAACTAAAATTACTTATAAATTAACAAGAAAGTAAATAGTCACATGCTAAAAATCATAAGAATTATCTTTCATATTTCATTTGTTTATATGACCAATATTAAAATAGAAAGACTATAATCATTATAGAGTATAATTGAATTTTATATGCACTATTTCATCAATGAACATTATGACAATATTTTTCTTTCATGTTACAAACATGCACTACATTAAAGCAAATTGTTTACAATTACAACAATATGATTTATTGAATCTTTCACATTTGGAATCCTGCATCTATCTCACAAGTCTCAGTGAGTCATCTAGAAGAGGGAGAGCATCACCTGAGTGTTTTTCCTCCAACCACGAACTGACAGTCCCCCACACACCTTTCATCTAGAAGTGGCCCTACCCTTCACGAAGAGTATAGATAAAGCAAACCAACAAAGTTCATGTCATATGAGTCCTAGTGCTATGCCCTACATAACCCAATCAGCTATACAACTTTAGACAATCCTCTAAGTATGATCAATCTAATTGGATTATGAAATTTGGAACACTGTGAATTGACTAAGTGCAAACATAGACTTTTGCATCACTTTGGCCATTTTTTTTTTAAATAAAAGACACTTCTATGGGAAATGCAATCGTGTGTTCACATACCTCTAACTTGAATTGGAAACGACGTTCATCCTATGGTTTATCACATGTTTGAATCATTTGATTAATCATCAAAATTTTCATAAATATTTAAGACCAAAAATGTATTTCTTTCTATTTTTGATAAATGGCTAAAGTTATAGAAATATACTTTTGGCAATGAAATTTTTCTTTGTGTACTCACAATTCATGGATCTTGGCTATTACCACATGTTCAGATGTCCTTACAATAGCTTCATGAATATAAATACTTCCCTAATTTTTATAACATATGACATTTAACTCAATTATAGGTTAGATCACATTTCAGATAGTGCCACCTTCCTACCATGAACTTGTGATTCTAAGACTATTACTAAAAAGTCTTGACAACTTGTAAATATTGATAAATAAAAGTTTTTATCCTCTTTCATATTGATTGAACAAAATAATTTTACTATATATTTTTGGTTTTTCATGTTTTCTCTTTGGCTTCATTCAAGAGAATAAATTAATATGACCAATGAAGGTACAACATGTTGACTATTTCTTTTTGCAAGAAAAAGTATATATATTTACAAAATATATGTCATAATAAACGCTTTGAGTAAAATCATATTACTCATTGCTATAATAACCAATCTAAGCATCAATATTTCCATACATATTTACAAATGTATCCAAAATAGATTATATGTGCTTATATATATTCATATAAATACATACATACATACATACATACATACATACATACATACATACATACACACATATATATATATCATATATTTATGTTTATGAATAAGTAAAAATATTTATATTCATTTCAAACAAATAGGGTAAATGATTAAATAAAATCATATACAGTTGTTTCTCCCTAAACTTGAAATCCATTCCTTTAATTATGACACAATGTAAAACTTAGCACGATAATAAGACTATCAATATAATAACAATACATATATACCAAATTATTTTCTCTATTGTCCTATGTAGAAGCATTAAATATTTTAAATGATTTTATTCATAGGTAAGTATACTCAACCAAGTTCATTTTTTTTGCACAAGCATATATTTATATGTATAAACTTTCTTTTTCTATCAGATTTCACAATTCATGCCATATTATAACTAGGAAAATGAGAAGAAAATAGATAATAAACATGCCTAGAAAATTTTATCATTCCCTTGCAAGATCAATCACCTGTGCACAACCAACAAACCTCACAACTGATGACACTACAAATGTACCAAAATCTTTCTATAAACCTTTCTCCTTTATCCCTATTTTGCCACAATTGTCATGCCTCTCCTTCACTAACACTTGTGCCACCCTTATAACAGTAAAACTATGCCTCTTTTTTCCACACGACTGTAATTATATCGATGTATCTTTTCCATAAAGGAAGGCATTTAAAACTTATACCGTGCCAAGAAGAAAGCTAACCATATTAGCATGAAGCCTCTAGATGTGCAATAGTAATAAAGTAACTTCACTCCACTTCCCATTAACATGCATAAGATAATCTTACTACCCTTTCCAACCACAACATGTCTTTATTTTAATAATAATGCTATTATATATATCTATATGTATATGAATATATATTTATATATGTATACATACATACATACATATATATATATATATATATATCTATATATATATATATATATATATATATCTATATATATATATATATTTTAAATAATAATAAAATAAACCTTTACAATTAATAAGTAAACAAAAACAACGATCTTCACTAATGTTATCACCTCTCGACCATTGTTTGACACTAGCCATAGGTTGAGTATGTTTTCGACATATCCTACAACCAAACCACACAAGTCAAGACAAAATATTAAATTTTCAATAACATTGGGAACTTAATAACTTTCTCGAATTTTGATGTAAGACCTATGTAAGTGTGTGTTTGACTCAAGATGGAAATTACAATGTCTATACACTTCTCTCTAGTGATTCTCTCCCTCTCCATCCATGAGGAAAAAATTATTCCTACATTCAACTTTCAAATTCTTCATAATGGTTAGTTCATTAATAGCCATGATATCATAATCATTAATCAAAAGTAATAATCATCACAATTTTCTGAACCTTTAATGAAAATATTAATGTTGCATTACGATTTTATCTAAACATCAATTGAATTAAAATCATCTATTCATACCTAGTTAAACACATATTTAATGTAAAAGTTAAAATTAATTGCAAGCCAAAATTTGGGGCATGACATATCTTTCCCCTTAAGGATCATTGTCCCTAATGATTCAATGTATCATAATAGGATAATAAAAAAATCTTCTCTTAGCTATTGAAAGAAAAAATCAAATGAGAAAACTTTTGATAAAACTCATTGTAATCTTCCTAAGTGGCCCATCATCCTCAACATATGGTCCCACTAGACCTTGCATTGGGTAATCTCTCTATTACACAAGTGGATATTGCATACTTCGAGCACCTTGAGAGGCTCGATTGTTACCATTCTTGGATCTTGTACCTATAATGCTTTCTAGTCAAGTATATGATTAAAACTAGTTTTATACTTCTTTAGATAAGAAACACAAAAAATGTCATGCACCCAGACAAGAGTTGGAGGTAGAGCGATTTTGTAAGCAACCGAATTAATTACTTCAAGAAATTTGAAGGGTCCCACAAATCGAGGGGCTAGTTTGGATGAATTTCCAAACTTTATAGAACTTTTCTAAGGTTTGACCCTCAAAAGAACTTTTTCTCCAATTTCGAATTGTCTTAGTCTACGCTTGATATTAGCATAATTTTTTTATCTATCATTTACATTCACCAATATATTTTCTAATAATTTTAATCTACTCTTCCATCTCTAATAACATTTCTAGACAAAGGCTAATCCTATCTTATAGCTTATCCCAACTTATAGGATTTCGTCACTTTATTTCATATAATGCTTCAAATGGAGCCATTTTTATCATAGAATGATAAGAACTATTATATGAAAATTCCATAAGCATAAGATATTGCTCCCACTTGTATTGTTGATCCATGCAATACATCTACAAAAAATCTTCAAGGACTTGGTTCACTCTTTCTATCTGACCATTTGTCTCAGGGTGATAGATCAAGCTTATATTAAGTTGAGTTCCAAGTGCTAAAATAAGGTTTTCCAAAACCTCAATGTCATGCATGCATATTTATCAATGATAATCTTCAACTCCATACAATCTAAACACTTCTTGGATAAACTTGTGTGCTATTATCATTGTTGTTAAATTTCTAGGTATAAAATGAGTTTTACTTTGGTGAGTTTTTCCACTACTAAGATAACATTATGTATATTCCAAGACATACAGAGACCTTACAAAAATTCCATACTAATGACTTTCCATTTCCACTCTGGAAGTTCATGAGGCTATAGAAGTCTTGCCAAGTGTTGATGTTCAACCTTTACTCTCTAGAATTCTAGACATCCCACCACAAATCTTGTAGCATCACTCTTCATCCCTTTTTACAAATAAAGTGATTTCACATCTTCTAGGAGTTTTTCCATTCCCAGGTGTCTGAGTATGGTGCAAAATGAACCTCTTTTCACACAAGGTTTCTTAACTCTATATAGAGCTTGGAGCATACATCCTTCCTCTATACCTTAAAAGTCCATTTGGTTCAAAATAGAACTTGTCATACCTCAAATCTTAAGGATTGATTGAGAGATCTTGCTTAAATTGTTCATAATATTCATCTCCCACATTTTTTTGTAAAACTTGGTCCTTGAAATTTGAATGAATGGAGACTATTGAGGAAATTTGTCTCCTCTAACTCAAAGCATCTACCACTCAATTTTCTTTGCCTTTGATGTAACTTATCTCAAATTCATAGTCAAATATCAATTCCAACCATCTCCTTTGTTGAGAATTGAGATTCAATTGAGAGAATATGTTCTTAAGACCTTGATGGTCCGATTTAAGCTCAAAAGGATTCCCTAATAAGTAGTGTCGCCACATTTGAGAGCATGAACAATTGTTTCCAATTCTAGGTCATGAGGGGCATAATTATGCTCATATGAATTTAGATTTCTTGACTCATAGGCTATCACTCACCCTTCTTTGATAATCAAACCATCTAATCCTTCTCTAGAGGCATCGTTGATTACAAAAAATTGACCTTTCAAATCAAGAACCTTCAATATTAGAGCCATAGTGAACTTCTCTTTAAGTTGATTGAATGCCTCTTAGCATTTTTTGACCATTCAAAGTGCTTACATTTTATCTAAAGAGAAGTTATAGGGTGGGTGATCTTAAAATAGTTTGACACAAACTTTCTATAATAACCCATTAATCTCGTAAAACTATGCACTTCATGCACACTTTTTGGCATTGGCCATTCAAGAATAGTTTTAATCTTTGACAGATCTACTACAATTCCTTCTGTTAAGATCTTATGACCTATATATTGTAATTCTTTTTTAAATAAAGTATATTTATAAAGCTTCCCATATAGTTTGTGTTCCCTCAAACATTAGAGAAAAAATAAAGATGTTGGTAGTGCTCTTCCTCATTCTTAGAGTATATGAGAATGTTATCTAAAAACACTAAAACAAATTTGTCTAAGCAATCTCTAAAAACACTATTCATTAAGTTCATGAATATTGCTAGGGCATTTGTAAGTTCAAAAGGAAATTTTATGAATTCGTAGTGTTTATACCTTGTTCTAAAAGTTGTTTTATGAACGTCTTCATCTTTCAGTCTTAATTGATGATAACTAGATCACAAATCATTGTTTGAGAATATTTCCACACCACACATTTGATCATAATTATCATCAATACATGGTAAAGGATAATTATTATTTATCATTTCCTTGTTAAGTATATGATAGTCTATACATAGACATAGGGTACCATCCTTATTTCTGACAAAGATTACGAGTGCTCCCTCTAGGGTGAAACAGGGTATAATTAAACCTTTTGCTAATAGTTCTTACAATTGAGCCTTCAGTCCATCAACTCCATAGTGGTCATATGGTATGGTGCTTTTTATATTGGTTAAGAACTGGGAATTATGTCAATGGAGAAATAAAAATCTCTTTTTGGGGGTAACCTAGGGAGTTCATCTAGAAAGACATCTTGAAAATCTCAAAGGGATAGTTCTCTATAAAGGGTTTTATTTGATCTTTAAGATCTTCTTCTCTAATCCCATGGAGTTTATAAGATTCATAATAAATCAGATCATCTAGAATGGTAAGCTCTTTGAGTTCTTCTAATTTCTCTATCTTGACTACAAAGAGTTGAAACCATTTCTACTTAGCCCTTTAAAGTTGCATGGTAAAGATTTGTCTAACCTTGAATTCTCTTTGAGTGCCTTGAAGGAAGACCTTTTTTCCTAAGCCACCTAGAAATTTTACTATTTTTGCAAAACAGTCCACCTTGGCCCTATGCTTCCATAACCAATTTATCCCTAGGACATCATAAGAACCTAGAGGTGTTACATACAGGTTTACTTTGATTGAGAAACTTGGGAGATCAACTCTAGCTTCAAAAAAGCATTGCTCTATCTAAGATTTATTTGGTTAGCATATTCAACTAACCAAGGTTTAGCAATAAATCTAGCTCTTCTAGGAAATTTATTTAATAACCTTGGTGCAATAAAACTTTATGTCGTGCTAGTATCAATTAAAATAGAAATGGGAACTCCAAATAAAGTACATGTCATCTCTATGTGAGTAATCTAGTACTCTACTTGATGTTTGTCCAAGGTTGCATGAATCCATTGTTGGAAGGCTACTTGCTAGGTAGGTAAAGGATTACCTTGATGTTGAACTCCTTGGTTCTTGTTCAGGCGCTGGTTTGCTAATACATTAAATGTTTGAGAAAATTTCTTGAGTGAGCTCCTAGGTCCATGTGTTGAACCTGGTAACTCTAATAGGCATATGTAACAAGATCAATCATCATAATTGGAATTACTTATGAATTAATAAGAAAGTAAATAGACACATTCTAAAAGTCATAAGAATTTTTTTATCTTTCATATTTCAAATTTGTTTACATGATCAATATTAAAATAGAAAAACTATAATCATTATATAGTATAATTGAATTTTATATTCAACATTTCATCAATGCTAAATTATGACAATATTTTTCTTTCACATTATAAACATGCATTGCATTAAATAAATTTTTCTTTAAAATTACACCAGTATGAGTTATTGAATCTTCCACATTTGGAATCTTCCATCTGTCTCACAAGTCTTTGACAAGTCATCTACAAAAGGGAGAGCATCACTCAAGTTTTTTTCCTCCAACCCCAGATCGGTGGTCCCTTGCACACCTTCCATCTAGAAGTGGCCCCATCTTTCACAAAGAGTATAGATAAAGGAAACCAACAAAGTTCATGTCATCTGAGTCCTAGTGTTTTTCCTTGCATAATCCAATTGACCATACAACTTTAGATAATCCTCTAGCTAAGTATGACCAATTTGATTGGATTATGAAATTTGGAACACTATAAATTGACTAAATACAAGCAGATACTTTTGCATCACTTTGGCCAAAGTTTTTAAAATAAAAGGTACAACCATATAACTACAGTCATGTGGATAAAAGAGGCCAAGTTTTACTATTATAAGGTGGCATAAGTATTAGTGGAGGATAGGTGTGAGTATTATGGCAATGTAGGGGAAAAAGGAGAAAGGTTTATGGGAAGAGTTTGGTGCGTGCAAGTTTTTTTGGTTGTGCATAAGTGATTGATCTTGTAAACGAATGATAACATTTTTCATGAATTTTTATTATCTATTTTCTTTTTTTATTTCTTGGTTATAGAATGTAATGCATAGAAAAAGTAAGCTTATACATATAAATATATGCTTGTGGAAGAGAAAATGAACTTGGTTGAGTATACTTACCTTATACACAATATGAGATGGATAGTTGAAGGTAGATTCATGTTGTGGAGATTGTCACTCAAAGTCAAGTCAATGTGTGAAGTGGTTGTATATAATGAAATATGGTAGATTCTATGCTTACATGCTATATAATTTGTTCAATTATTATGCAATAGTTATCAATTTTTTTATTTTTAATTCCTTGAATTTAATCGAAAGTAGATTGTTTTAAGCTAAGATTTGTTAAGCTAAGATTTGTATTGATAAGTAGTCTATTTAAATTGTACCTTCAAATGTAATAAAAAATTTACTTCATAGAATCATGTGATGTTTATTTACTAAATTATTTCTTATGTTAGTGCTATTCATCGATCTTTATTTTAGCCAAAAAATGATGTTTATGGGTGTTACTTAGTTTAAAATTTATTTATAACAGAAGAGTAATCTTTATTTTAAATGGTATAAAGTTGTATGTGTTTGTTCCTAAGTTGTTAAACCAACTTAATATAAAATATTGTTTTTGTGCTACTTGTTAACATTTTGATGTTATATCCAAGGCAAACACATAGCCAAAGTAGTAATCTACATTTAATATAAGACCTCAAGGGGTAATTTTTATAGTGTAAACATTTGTGAAATCCATTAGTTTTTGGTTTACTTAGGTGTTAGGGAGCATCTCCTATTTTTTTTTATTATTATTGTCATGAAAGTGATAAATAAAAAATTTAACATATATTTATTCACATATTACTTATCTCATCTCCTCTAATTGATTCCATCACTTTATTTGTAACTCCAATTTAATTGGGACATATTATATCATTATATTTTTCTTGTTTATGGTTTAATTACTATCTTGAGGTCATACACTACATGATTACATGATCATTTTGGCTCACCAAACATCTTAGATTGAGCATGCATGGTTATAGTAGCTTTTTGGAAGTACTACACAATCTTCTCATATTTATAATTTGGTTACAATGGTCCATTCAAGGAATTTATGCCTTATTTGCTAGTTACAAAAGTATTATATTTAGGGATCACACATCTCTTTTGTATTTACATTTTAATTGAAAATTGATAATGCTAGAAGTAGTTGTCCATGCTTATTTTAGTCTTCATACTGTATGCTACTAATGATTTTTTTTGTATTGTACAATGAACAATGAAATTATAATCACATGGAGTGTGAATGGAACATTATCCATAGCCATATATTTTATAAATGTGTTTTTCATTTACTTTTCATGTTGGCTTGTTTAATTTGACTTGTGTGAGTTAGGGTATAACTCATGTAGTTGTCCAAGTAATAATGGAGACAAAATGTTGGCATGAAAGTGCATCCCTAACACTTTTTTCCCAATTCATTTTGGATGCTTTGATACTTTGTCTCTAATATAGTCATATAGTGTCCAAATGGTGTATTTGAACTTGATTCCCTTCCTTGGTGGTTCAAACCAACCCTTAATCCTATTATTTTCAGTAATGGATCGATATCATTAGAGCAACTCTAAACCTAGTTTAGAACCACTTGAGCAACCTTGATTCCCATTTTCCAAAATTAAATTTAATCATAGGCCAAAGTCAACTTAATTTTAAGTAGTCATCACTTTAGACCCAAGCAATAAATATTCAAATTTGAATGCCAGGGTGTTGTACAAAATTCCACAAATCCCTAAGTCATTTAGGTATCATGATCCATTAGGATGCAACATTATCATTCACATATCATTCAATCATAGAAAACGTTGCATCTACATATGCATACATACAAATAGATACATAGACATTTACATTATGTTTGATATATCTTCAAACTTGTTCAAATATTGTTGAATCAATACACACGACACTAATTTTCACTCTTGATTGTAGTTCCTATTAGTACATCTAAACACCACTCAATTATGTACACACATACACACAGATTTCTGAAAATAAATGCACAATTCAAAACTAAGAAATAATTGAAAATTACAATTTTACACATCAAAACTGCTTGTCAATTTGGACTATAGAACACATATTTGAACGAAACATTCATTATTGTATACATAACTAAGCATCTCGTTGGCTCCTCGTCAATTTTAATGCATGCTTGAATATTGAAGCATTAATTTAGACAAATATACGTCTAGACTAAATGCATATTTGTTTCTCATTAAACTCTTGCAGCCCAAAGCCCAAGTGCCACAGCCAAAGCAACGTCTCCTTAAGATGTTAGACTAGATATGGCAATATCAAACACTCCATAAAATGCGGAAGAACCAAGTGCAACCACAGAATTATTTGCACAGAGCTGGGAAAAAAATTTAATGCATGAAAATGCTACTTAACATTGTGCTCTTTACAAACCTTCAGATTCATTGGTTTTTCGGCTGTTGTAATGATGTCCCCGGCTGCAATTAGCATGTGTAAACAAAATATTTCATTGATCTAATATCCTTAAAAAGGGGCTTAGAAGGTAGGTTGTTATCATTAAATACAAAGTAAATACAGTTGGATCCAAACAGAAATTTAATTTCTGAGAATTTTAAGATATTGCTTTTACTTGTAATGATAGGTATGATTTTAGTATGAGGTGTTTTTGGATTTCACTGTGTAAGTTTTTCACTAACATTTTCAATCAAATCCAAACATATTTCATATTAATAATATCATGGAGTGTACAAATTTTATATCCCCAATAGATATGATTGTCAACAGCACAGTGATGCAATTTGTTGGGGTTAAAATCATCAGATCCTTAAAGACAAAGGATCTGATCATATGATATGTGATATGTTGAATACATTTCCATTCTAATCATGAGAAAGCAAAAAAGGGCATTTATAATTTTCTAAAGAAAGACAATTATGTGATCTCAAATAAATCATGTTCCAAGAACAATTTGAAAGCAATAAAAAGTCATAAGAAATCTCATTAAAGACATGAAATTTTCACAGAATATTATAAATTAGCTTGTTATTCTGGATTTGATCATGTGAACATTTTTCATCATCAACGTTTGGAATCATATTTTATGATCCATCGTCAAGACAAACTGACTAAAAAAGAAAAATTTCATTGCTGTATAAAACCCTAATTTAATTATATCTAGGCCTGAACTTGTCAATTCAAACCTTTTTCAGCAAAAAGTATAAGCAACACCTGAAAATTATATGGCGTCATTTTCGCCTTATAACTTTGTCATTTCAAAATATCCAGAGCAAGAGAAACTTAACAATCCTATTTATTTTTCGTTGTTCAACATAAATCCAAAGTTTTCATGGCTGACTCGACTGGGTTTTGCGAATTGAGGCGATACCAGGAGCCCTTGACAAACTGTTCAGGCACCGCTTGAATAGACTGACCGGGCATTGCGTCGAAACATGCAGCCTCAAACTCCACATCGTCTTCTGCAGCAGCCATTTCTCCTTCCTTTTTGTACACGATGCGCACTCTTCTGTCGGTGGGTAAGTTGTATATCTTTCGAATGTGGGCAGCGAAGTCCTCGAAGGAGAGATGTGGAGTGCAGCTCCACGGCTTCCGAACAACTATGCGCCTTGCATACCCATCACCATCTAACATCTACTACCAACCCAAAATTGATTAATAACTTGATTCTCATATAAATACAACCAAAAATGTTGCAATCATTCAGATCTGAAGATGATCGTTGAAAGCACAAAAGAAGAACATACAGAAATTTACAAGATCTTACATGAAATAACACAAAAAAGATTTTATTTTTTTGCTGCTCCAAAACAAAACAAAAAAAATTGAGTACCTTGATGATAGTTGGATCCATCACTGCCTTGAATGAATCCTTGGTGATAGTGGGATTCATCGGTACCTTGAATGAATCCATTCGCTGCTTAGACCAATAAAATAGCGAGCCCACAACAGAGATTAAAAAGCGAGCTCGTTATAGTCAACCTTGGGGTGGCCCCTACGCTGAGCGCACAATGCATGCGTTAACAAGACTTTTTAAGCAGAATAAACACATATGGAAAGCGAATGAATCCAGTAAGATAATCCGGCATTTTGGTTTTTTTAATCAAGACAGATTATACACACCAAACCGCTGCAACCTAACAAAATCGGGTAAAAATAGTCTACTTCAATAACCACAAGCAAATGTAATGGTTGATCAATGGCAGAAATTAACTGTTTAAGAAAATCATGGAATGACCTCAGAATACCTTGTGGAAAATTGGACGCTCAAACCTTAGATGAGAACGGGTCGCCAGTTGAGGATGTTCCAGACATGACCCATTTTATAGCGTGAATTGAGGGAGAAAAACTAAGAATTTGATGGTCGACTTTGCCTATCAACAAATTTTTTAATGACAGTTATCTATTCAAGGGTGCCCTTAAAACATTATGATATACCTTAGTGTATGTAAAATTATATATAAGTCAAACATATATATCATTATAATTATATATAAATTTTTACAGTCTATCCAAAATATCTCCTTTTATTTGATACAATCTTTCTTAAAATTTACGGTTGTATTTTACGGCGGAAATCTCCTAAATACGGTCCTTTTGGCCATGGAAATTTAAAGCCCCGAGCGTGATGCAACTGTTGCGTGCTCTGAAAAGTTTTTCAATGCGGATACACGCAGTTGATTGGTGGTCATAAAGTGATGATTGCGAAATGGTGCAGTTTCCTCCCACCATATTAGGGCTTCAATTTGACCTTCAATCCTCCAATTTTCCCTTTAAAAATATTATTAATGAGAGACTATTTACTAAAAGGTAATAAAGCATCCATCTATGTATTAAATGAGAGTGTTAACAATTTTTTTTTCTTAAATTTACTATTATTTACATTAAAATATTATTATTTAATAATAAATATGTAAATATTTTAAATAAGTAGCAAATAAAATTTGTTTTTATACATGTAAAACAATTAAGAGTTCAGGCACAAGTTCTCGCCAAAAAAAGTTACATATAGAATAGTTGTTTTAATTAGTTGTGTTTAGAAACTTCACTCAAGCCCTGATCTTTTTCAAAGGACCGTTGGCCTATTTCGCAGATCCGTAGGGTTAGTCTAAGGTAAAATTAGGGTTTTCCCATTTTAAAGGTAAGTTCTTGCTCAGAGTTGGTTGTTTCCAATGGCTGTCTTTCTGGTTTCTGTGAGATTTGCATGTTCTTCTGGGCATTCTGAGCATCTTCAGGAATTTACTATTTTTAGTAAATTCTATTTCGGGCAGTAAACAGGTTGGTCTTAGGCAGTTGACTTTCCTCTTCAGCTGATTCAATTGGCGTATTCAGATTCTGGCCTCGGGATGCAGTTTGAGGTGATAAGTTGAATTATTTTAAAGGAGTTATGTTTAATGTTATATTTTAACATTGACCCTTGGCCTAGCAACTTTACTTTAAGTTGTTTTTAAAAGAGGTTATTTATGGGTGGGCGCCTCATTAAAGGAATTGATTATATTTCTTATTAAAAGATTTATTCCCCAAGCAAAAGTGGACGCCAACTTCAATGAAGGAATAATTTAATAATTAAAAGTCAAAAATTGCAGCTTGAAGGAAAGGACGCCATTGGTTGAAGGATTAGGGTTTGACTCTTAAGAGAAGGTTAGGGTTTTGAGAAGAGTCAACCAAAAATTATAAAAGGAAGACTTTGATCCTCAATTCATTATCTTTGGTCTACAGTATTGTTACTCTGCCGGAATGGTATTGGATTGCTTCGAGGAATGAAGGCCTCCTAGCTCGGGCATTGCTTCTTGCTTGCAACACAACAACTAGTGATGAGATAGCGTAAATTGTGAGTTTTGCATTGGGTTTTGAGCATTGTATTCAGCTTGTGTTTTGTTAGATCAGTTTTGCATATTAGTGGTTTTCCAAATATTGCATTGTTAGCTACAGCAGATTTGTGTTTTTATTCATAAGTCAAAAAACAACAAAAATATTGTTTTGGGTATTATCCCATTCTCATTGTTAGGTCTAGGCGTCATCTTTCTCAAGTTTGCAGATTTTATAGTGGTGGCTGTGATTTTAAAAGGCAGATCGCCCCTTTCTTGAGGGCCGTACCATCTGCTTTGCATTGGAATCTGTGCATAATTAATACATGGCTTTTAGACCTGGTTTCAATGTTCTATCCTAGGCGCCTTCTTTATTAGGGAGTGTTGCATTTTGTTTCAAGTCAATCGGATGAGATAAGAGAGAGATATGAGCATGTGAGTGAATTCATAGGTTGCTGGTTTTCAATTTAAAAGTGCAGATTTGTGAATAAACAGAATTATTATTTTGGTCATTGAGAGATTTATTGATTTGGCATCTCTAATCAAGCCAAGGAGAGTTCTTATGTGATGTAATGCTAATCTTTCAAATTCCTATGCTCTCGACAGGCGAATGATCTTCATTTTGTAAACTGACAGTAGTACTGGCAGTAATTCTCAAGCTTGTTCAATTCTGATTTGTAATGCTCACTTTTCATTGTGAAGTTGTTTTGTAATAGTTACATCTCCGCCCTATGGTAGCTACTTTCCCACTCTGGGTTAGAAAGCACATTCTGAGTGTTGAGTACTTTCAGCATTTCAATTATTTCCTTCAAGCATTGTAATTTGTAATACTCCGCCATATGGTTGCCTCAACTCCATACTAGATTGGGTAGCACATACTTGGTGTCGAGTTCCCTTTCAGTACTTAGTGTAGAAGACCCTCTGACCATATGCTCGCCATGATCGATGCCATTCTTGGTTAGAGTTCTTGCATAAGCATTTTGATTTAGATCCTCTGACCAATGCTCACACCTTGCCCACATCGGGATCCTGGTGTACATTCTGGTTAGAGTTGCTTCAGCACGTTTTGGTTTAGCTGCTAACCTTAACGGGTGCATTGGTTTGTAATTGGTAATTTGAAAAAACGAAAAAATTTGGCTCGGAATATTTGGGTGGGATACTCGAAACCAAAGATCTTACCATCTGTGAACAATGCGTCTGCCAGGAGTGGCCAGGAGAAAGAGGTACATTGCAAGGGAAGACAAGAAGGTTGGAAAACAGTTCCAGCCCTATCAGGCTCCAGAAGGTCAGACAACTTCAGAAGTCTTGAGGGCTCATTGGGAGTCTTCTCAGGAAACAGACATGGCAGAAGGTGAGAGATCAGTTGGGGGTAACGAGAGGGTTACCAACAACAGAGATGATAGTGGAAAGGGAAGAGAGAGATCCATCAGTCCGGGACAGAGATTTGAAAGGAAGATGGATGCCCTAATGGATATGGTATCGCTCATGATGGGGAAAGTGGGCCAAAACACCATTCCACATAACAACATTGGGCATAGAGGAGAGCACAGTGCTTCCAACCAGCATGATGGACATGCTGCTCAGCATACTTCAAACAACACTTATGTCTCAGCCAGGCCATTCAAACCCACCTTCTTGGCACCTGTTAACACTCAGCCAAATCCTGAAGAGAATGCTTCATTCGTGGAGCAGTTGAGACTTGGCCGTGCAGAGTATGATTCTCTCCCTGGCGACATCAAGATGGATATGTCCTACAATGACTTTATGGATCATAAAAGGAAAAATAAAGGACAAGGGAGACATTATGATCAAAGAAGAACATCAGTTCAAGGAGACTTGTATCAAGCTGTCAACAAGGTTACACTTCCACACTTTGACGGGAGTGATAACAGCTCAGCCCGAGCTTGGATACAAAAGCTGGATAACTATCTAGCTCTCAGACCCATGGCAGAAGAAGAGGCGATCAAGTTCGCTACGCTACACCTTGATGGGGTGGCGCACGAGTGGTGGTACCATGGCTTAGTTACTCTGGGTCATCGGTCTATCACAACGTATGATGAGTTCACCACTAGGCTCATCGAGAGATTTGAGAAAAAGGATCCTGAAATTCCTTTCAGAGAATTGGCGCAGTTGAGGCAGTATGGCATAGTTGATGCCTACATAGCTGAGTTCCAGCGACTTTTAGTCATGGTCACTAGAATCACGGAGAGGCGGTTGGTGATCCTTTTCAGCGAAGGTTTGACAGAACCACTCAAGGGTTGGATTAAAACCTTTGATCCACCAACCCTACAAGAGGCCATGAAGAAGGCAAGAAACATGGAGTGGGCTGCTCCTAAGGCAAAGTTTCAACCCAATCCATCTTTTCACAAAAGGGATAAAGGGAAAAGACCTCAACATAGACCTCCTTTGAGACCTCAGCATAAGCAGTTCAAACATCATAATCCTCATGTCACCAGTTTGGATCCAGAGACCCTGAACGAACTCAGAAGAAAGGGGTTATGTTTCCGGTGTAGGGAAAAATGGTCTCAAGATCATGTTTGCCCAAAGGGAGTTAAATTTAATCAGATTGAGTACTATTCAAATGGTGAAAGTAATTCTGATTTTTCAGACCAGCAATCTGATTTTGAAGAGAGTGAAGTAGAAAGAGCTCCAGAAGAGTCCGAAGATGAGAAGGAAAGTGGAGGAGTCTTGGCTCAACTTTTGAGCTTCCAAAGAAATGAATCCTTCAAGGTTCGAGGGATGATCAAAGGGCAGCGAATCGTTGCTTTGATTGACACTGGAGCAACACATAACTTCATTGATGAAGTTGTGGTGGCAAAGAAGGGGCTGCAAACAGAGGAGTTTGAAGGCTTCAAGGTCATGGTTGCTGATGGTTTCCACATTTCATGCACCAAGAAGGTCTCAAACATGACTATGCAATTGGGAAACTACGAAGTCAAGGATGACTTCTATGTAGTCAGCATTGGAGATACTGATGCCGTCTTAGGCATTCAATGGCTGCGTTCACTTGGAGAGATCTCCTTGAATCTGCAAACTATGGAGCTCAAGTTTCAATCCGATGGGAAGAGGATAGTACTAAGAGGAATGTCCAATGGGGGCCCTCGGGTTGTGTCATTCAAAAGAATGGCAAGGCTGATCCGTCATGATCAAGCTGAGTGGGTTGCAGAATGCATGATACTTCCTGCTAGTCCGGTTGAGACTAAAAGAGACTATCCTCCTGATGTTCAGTCTCTACTCACAAAGAAGAGCAAAGTCTTTGCTGACTTGCCTCCTGGACCACCACCTGAACGGGGTTCGGAACATATCATAGAGCTCAAGGAAGGAGCTAAACCGGTAATTACAACTCCATATCGGTACCCCAAGAGGCAAAAGGATGAGATTGAGAAGAACATTCAGGAACTCTTGGAGATGGGTTTCATTCGCCCAAGCAAGAGCCCCTTTGCTTCTACAGTGGTTCTTGTGAAGAAGAAGGATGGTACCATGCGCATGTGTGTGGACTATCGTGCTTTGAATCAAAGCACCATCAAAAACCGATACCCCATTCCAAGGATAGATGAGCTCATTGACGAGCTACATGGGGCCAAGTTCTTCTCGAAGATCGATTTGAGATCGGGTTACCATCAGATTCGAATGAGAGGATATGATGTTGAGAAGACTGCTTTTAGATGTCACTATGGCCATTTCGAGTTTCTAGTCATGCCATTTGGGTTGACTAACACTCTTGCTACCTTCCAGTCTTGCATGAACAGAGTTTTTCAGAATCAATTAAGGAGGTTTGTGTTGATATTTTTCGATGACATTTTGATTTACAACAAGACTTGGGAAGATCATCTCAAGCACTTGGAGGAAGTGCTTAGCATCCTGGAATCTGAGAGCTTGTTCGCAAAAGCATCCAAATGTGAATTTGGAATGGAGGTCTTGTACCTTAGCCACATAATGGAGTCTTTGAGGGTAGAGGTGGATCTGAAAAGAAATAAAGGCGTGGATTGATTGGCCACCTCGAAATTTGACTTCGGTTGAAGGTTTTGGAGTCTTTGTGGTTTTATGAAGGTTTGTAAAGGAGTTACTCACAGAATCTTTGCTCCTCTGCGATCTCACCAAAAAGGGAGCCTTTTGTTGGTCAAAAAAGGCTCAAACTATTTTTGACAAATTTAAGAGGATCATGAGCTCTTGTCCGGTTCTGGCTATCTTGGATTTTTCCAAGCCTTTCGAGCTGCAATGTGATGCATTAGGTGAAGGAGTTGGGGCTATCTTGATGAAAGACAAACATCCTATTGTGTTTGAGAGCAGAAAACTGAGGGGTGTTGAAAGAACATACTCTATCTATGACAAGGAAATGCTTGCCATTATGCATGCATTAGCCAAATTCAGGCAGTACTTGGTGGGAAACAAGTTCGTGGTCAAGACTGATCACAATAGCCTCAAACACTTCATGCATCAGAAGGATCTGAACGAGAGGCAACAAAAGTGGGTGAGTAAGCTTCAAGCTTACGACTTTGACATAGGGAAAAATAATGTTGTGGCCAATGCTCTGTCAAGGAGACCCCATCTTAGCTCATTGTGTGAGCTCACTGCGGATTGGAGGGACATGTTGCTTGCTGATTATGCCAAAAATCAGTTTGCAACCAGCATTATTGAGGGTACTTTTCATGATGAAAGGTACAAGGTGATTGAGGGGTTGATACACTATAAGGAAAGAATTTTCCTGGTGGCTGATTCAAAGCTTAAGAAGAAGATTCTATTGACTTTTCATGACATTCCGCTTGCTGGTCACCAAGGATTCTTTAAGACATACAGGCAGATCCAAGAAATATTTTCTTGGAAAGGATTGAAAGGAGAAGTTCAACGTTATATTCAGGAGTGTCCTGTTTGTCAAATGAACAAGAACGAGCATACACTGCCAGCTGGTTTGCTGCAACCACTTCCTATTCCCAATCAAAAATGGGAAAGCATCTCGATGGATTTCATCACAGGGTTGCCCAAGGCCCAAGGGAAGGATTGTATCTATGTGGTAGTGGATAGACTAACCAAATTTGCTCACTTCTTCGCCATTACCAGCTCTAATTCAGCAGCCCAAGTTGCAGATCTATTTTTTCATGAGGTGTTTAGGTTGCATGGGTTGCCAAAAAACATTGTGAGTGATAGGGACAGCAAGTTCCTAAGCACTTTTTGGCAAGAGGTCTTCAGAATGAGTGGTACTGTGCTCACTCCAAGTATTAGTTACCATCCCCAGACAGATGGACAAACGGAAATAGTGAACAAGTGGTTGGAAGGTTACTTGAGAAACTATGTGTCGGAGCAACAAAGAGCATGGGTTAAGTGGCTTCACATAGGGGAGTACTGTTATAATTCTTCCTTTCATATGTCCATCAAGATGTCTCCTTTCTTGGCTCTCTATGGTTATGAAGCACCTAGCTTTGTTGATTTGGTGTTTGGCGATAGCAAAGCTCCTCAAGCCAAGGACTTATTGCAGCAGAGCCAAGACATCATGAAATCATTGAAGAACAATCTGCAGATTGCACAGAATCAGCAGAAGTTATATGCTGATCAGAGGCGTGTTGAGCGTTCTTTCGAGGTTGGGGATATGGTTTATCTCCGATTACAGCCTTACAGACAGTCTACTCTCAAGAAGAGTGGAGCTGAGAAGCTCAAACCTCGCTTCTATGGGCCATTCAGGGTCATCAGAAAAGTTGGGGCAGTAGCTTATGAGTTGGAGCTACCTTCTGACAGCAGAGTACACAATGTCTTCCACGTGTCTCGCCTCAAGAAGGCACTTGGACATAATGTGGTTGCTTCATCACAGTTGCCACCTTTGGATGAAGGACAGTTGGTTCTAATTCCAGAGGAGATACTTGATTTCAGAGAACGTTCTTTGAGGAAAAAGAATGTCGAGAGAATACGGTAGAGTGAAAAATTTACCTTTGGAGGATGTACAGGGGAGAATGATAGGGATTACACAGCATCGGGTTTGCAATTTAGCGAGGAACAAGCAATCTTGGGAGGAAGGCCCCTTGTGTCCCGTCTCAAACTGATCTTTTCGATGACCGTTAGCCTATTAGGAACCCGTAGGCTAGTGGAGGTAAAATTAGGGTTTCCCTATTTTGAGGATGTTACGGCTCAGGTTAGTTATTTCAATGGCCAGTTCTTTAAAGGTTTTGAAGGCCATGATGGTATGTTCTTCTTGGCATTCTGAGCATCTTCAAGAATTTACTATTTTTAGTAAATTCTATTTCTGGCAGTTTTACAGTTGGGTTCGGCATGGTTGACTTCCTACTTCAGTTTGATCAGTTAGCTTGCTCATATTTGGCTTCAGGGCACAATTGGAGAGATAAGTTGAGCTATTTAATTAAAAGTCACGTTTTAATGTTTTATTTTAACGTTGACCCCTTGGCCTAGTCTATTGACTTCATGTTGTTTTGAAAAGTGGTCTTTTGAGGGTGGCGCCTTCATTAAAGATTATTTTATAATTTACCAAGGTCAAATCAAGCCTTGAAGTTTGGACGCATTTATTAAAGTGTTGAATTTATTTAAAAGGTCAAGATTGAGCTTTGAAGAAAGGGACGCCATCTTTTGTAAGGATTAGGGTTTGACTCTGAAGAGAAGTTTAGGGTTTCGAGAAGTCAACAGGAAATTATAAAAGGAAGACTTTGATCCTCAATTCAGCATCTTTGGTCTACAGTATTGTTACTCTGCCGGAATGGTATTGGATTGCTTCGAGGAATGAAGGCCTCCTAGCTCGGGCATTGCTTCTTGCTTGCAACACAACAACTAGTGATGAGATAGCGTAAATTGTGAGTTTTGCATTGGGTTTTGAGCATTGTATTCAGCTTGTGTTTTGTTAGATCAGTTTTGCATATTAGTGGTTTTCCAAATATTGCATTGTTAGCTACAGCAGATTTGTGTTTTTATTCATAAGTCAAAAAACAACAAAAATATTGTTTTGGGTATTATCCCATTCTCATTG
>VDFB02062065.1:0-29670 GCA_007258455.2 Sequoia sempervirens | reverse complement strand
GCAGCTTCAATCTTCATTCCCAGTTTTAACGAGTCCCCAACCTGGAAGTAGCACCCCCTGTCTGAACCCAGGTGTTTATGATTAGGATCATAGTGGACATGCTCATAAAAAGCAAAATAAATGATTAGAAGAATGATTTAAAAGTGGATGGAACTCTTATTAAGCAAACATTCTAAAACATGGAGAATTTCGTCTACCTAAAAGCCATATTCGTAGAAAATTTTATACATACATATAGATAGATACTATAGGGGAACGTAGATCTCAATGAGGGACATGCTACTAGGTGAGAAGTCATAACAAACCACACTGAACCCTGAAGAAAAAAAAATTAAAAATAGAATTTTTCTCGAACAAATGTTCCAAGACATTTAGAATTTCTGAAGGAATTTTTTATTTCAGGTTTAATTAAGATTAGATATAGTGAATATCAATGTGGCTTGGTCTGACCATGTGGCATGTCCCTCGCTGAGATTCCCAATCCCCTTTATATCTATCTATATGTATATATAAAATTTTCTATGAACATGGCTCTATGCTAGAACAGGCAGCCACCAAATGCACCTGAATAATCAAACCATGAGTTGATCAAGAACAACAGAAAACTACCTCATCAATCCAGGAGACACATTAACACTTCCAACAGTTTAGTCATATTACAAGGCTAATCAGAAAATCAAAGGAAAACGCAACATTAAAGCTCAAGTTGCATGCAACATTGAGTGACGTCATCTTATCAGATATAAATAGGAAGAGCATGCTCATGCAACATTTTGCTACATAACCTGCCTTTGAGGATGAGTTTCTGGCCTTCTGGGAAGAGATTTTGGTAATACTTACAGGAAGAACAAGATAATCCCCTGTTAGGACAAAATCTCACATGGGAGTCAAAATCTACGTTACTGTTTTTTTTTCTTTTTTTATCTTCTTTGACTATGATAAACATTTGGAGGATTCACTGTACCATGCTTTTAAGCTCAATTTTCAGAGCAATTTGAATGCCTTCAACATTTTACTAAGGTCTCAGTTGCAAAAGATTCCTTATAGGAAGCCAGTAATAAACACATACAGAACTTCTGCAGTGAGTTAACTATTTAGTTGTGGACTAGATTGATTTATCCAGGGTGAACTAGTCAAATGAGCCTCAGTGGAATACAACAAAGAAAAATTACAAACACCCACAGGGATCCATGTGGACTTCAAGGATCGTGCTTGTATTAATTTTGGCATCTGATCTTCTAGTAGGATGAAGTATAGTCACTACAAACTGCGCATGAAAGGCGGGCTATAAATATTCAAAAATAAAATCATTTCTATGACCATGTGAAAATTTTAGTCTCAGATGTTCTTATGACAGTGGCGGAGAATCCACAGATTATTGGCAACAGTCATGGTGTCATTTAGATCATGCTATCTTTTTGGAGCCAGAGCTGAAGTGTGGATTTCAGCCAATTGGGGGTCCATATGCACATTTTTATACAAGTGAGTTTGAAGTCCCTAAGATTCAACTCGAAAGCAATCAAAAGGCATAACAAACCCAGGCAAAGATGGAAAGTGATACTGGAAACACTGCAAAAGTTAGGATCAGGCAACCCAGAATGCTAGGTAAGGTATCACGTGGAGACATAGCTGACAAGGTGTGTGAGAAGCCACTTTTAGGACCTTAAGGGTGAAATCCAAGACACAAGTAGTCCTGTGACCGTGTCACTAAATAACGTGTCATTGCAAGGTGCAACTAGAACTGAAAATATGTGTATCAGCCAAACAAGTAATGCTGGAAAGCATTTTGAACCCATGTTACTTGGTTCTCTCAATTTGACTCCCCAACACGATGTGGGGTGCAGTCCGGTCCAACCTGGTACTCTTCAAGGTACTAATTGGGGAGCCCAGGTTCCCCTATAAGAGCTCATATTTTGGAGTGAAAGCTCACTTCTACACTATTCCTTTATAGCTTTACAAGGAATAAAAAATTGTCTTGGGCCAAATAAAAAAGGGTTGCCAAAGGAACTAATATTGGTTTATATTAAGGAACAAGAGGATGTCGACATGGCAAGTAATAGATCAAAGGCTTTTACACATCCTCTTTCCAAGAGAAGCTTGGAAAAACCTCCTAGTGGCTTATCACAACCGGCTAGCCCACATCCTTTCATGCCAATGCCACCATCTTATGAAGAAGAGAATGCTCTCAGTTTCACAAAAAAAGAGGCACATTGAGAAGGCCTTAAAAAATGAAGTGAGGACAAGGATCATAGTTGGAAAACTTGAATCCTGGCAAAAAATCCTTAAGACAAACCCAAATTTATGACTCTACAAAGACTGGCAAAACCCCAGCAAAAAGACTCCAGCAACTTAAAGAATTGCTTAAATTTCTTTTAAAAACACTTTTTTTTTGCAAAAATTCAAAGCACAAAATATATCCAATGAGTCCATAAAATGAGTACAAAGTGTTTCTATTAAATTTTAATCTTACTGAATACAATTGAGACAAAATTTAATGATGTGGAAACCTTACAATAGTTACTCTAGTTAAATTCATTATGAATCTCCTATGATGATTGTCTTTGAAAATCATCATCATAATTCATAAATTGCATATTACAACATTTGACATCTTCCTCTATCCTAGTCTAGTGAAAACTTGGGGAGAGGTTCTAATCTTTGCACACCATTGTAGTCTAGTGAAAACTTGAGAAGTTCTAATCAATGATATTATGATAGTGATAAAGATAATTGTCTAAGTTGTCGATTCTAGTCTTCACTCCCAAATCCCCTCATTGTAATCAAATTTCTTATATGAGAATAACTAGTGGGGGTCTAGGAGTGGAGATCTCAATGGTGTTGAGGGGCAATGCCCCTTGTAGGGGTTTGGGGCCAATGCTCCTAGTGGGGTTGAGGGGCAGTGCCCCTGACACATTCCCTGTTGCGATACATGGCGGGGTTTGAGGGACAACGCCCCCACCAACAAGCCCAAATTAAGGCCTTTGAAACCACATAAAACTTTTGTTTGCACACCATTTCACAATTTTATCACTTAAGTGGGTGAGGAAGTGAGGTGCATCCATTCATTTATAGGGCAAAAACGTTGACTTTTTGACATTTTTTGCATTTCTTTTGAGTTTCCTCAGATTTTGATGTATCTAGCAAGTTTTTGTCAAACCTAATCGAGTTTTGGCAAGTACTCACCAAAAATCAGCGCAAGATTATTTAAGTAGTAAACATTGGGAAAAACTCTCACAGCCCCATTTGGCTCAACAATGACTCATCGAAGCTTTAGCTAGTCCGCCATCTATGGTGAGGAGATCCAAATGTTTGTGACTAATCATCATATGTCACAAGCCATCTTCAGGACCTTCTCCAAGTTGGAGTTGCTTAAGGTAATTTAAATCTGATTTTTTAATATAATTTTTTATTTTTTTATTTTAATTTTTCATTGCTGATTTGTGACATGCATTTTCTTACAATGTTAGGTTGCTGAAACTCGATTTGCATCTCACACAATTGTCTTGAGACGACTTGTGAAGGTGCGACAAGCCTTGGGTTCTATGGTCATCAACAGTTTGTGGAGTGTATGGAGGCAATCAAGCATAGAAAGAGCCCAAAAAGTGAAAGCAATGATCTTAGATGACGAAAGGGAAGCCCCTATGTGAAATATGTTTCTGAATTTCATTGATCCCAACACGAGCATGATTAGGTGCATGTTGGATAATTCAATCACCCATGCGTTTGGGTGAAATTTATTATGGCATGGACTCCATGGTGGAGAAAATAAGAACAATAATAGAAGCCAAGGAACATGACCCAACGAAAACATTTTTTAAAATTGTGCAAAATATTATCGTTGAACGTTAGAACAAGATGACCACCCCCTTACATCTCTTAGCATTTGCTTTATAGCCAAAGTATTATAGCAAAGAGGTACTTTCATTGCCGAGGAGGCTGCACCAAATAGGGATGAGGAGGTTGTTGTTGGCTACAAGGCTGAATTCAAAAGGATATTTTCAGATGAAGATATGTAAAGTATTGACTTGAGCGAGTTTGGCCACTTCATATCTTCAAAAAATCATGATGTTTCCACTCTTTGAGACAAATATAGGAAAAGTGCTTATGTGTGGTGATATTCATACGGTCAAGGCTCCATTTCACGCGGCAGCCCCTTGCAATTAAAAATCTCTATGCTAGGTATTTCTTTTTATTTTTATATTTCATTTTTTGTTTGATGTTATTAATATCATGGTACTACCTGTGGGACGCTGGGCTCTTAAAAATATGACCTGCTTCTGGAACGGGACGTGCCCCCGTGGATCTGTGGGACGGTAATTTGGCGGCCCTCTCGGGTCATTCCGCCCCACCGCTTACCCGAGCGCCAGCCGAAAGACGGGAGACGCGGTAGATCGCCTCCAAGTCTCCTGGGGAGACGTCTAGGCGTTTCTCGGGAGGCTGGGAAACGCCTAGCCGTCTCCCGTCTTGAGACGCGTCAATGGACGCATAAATCAAATTTTAACTTAAATTTTTAGTTTATATTTATTTTCTTGTTGCCCTAAGTTGGCGTGGGCCCCACCCCTTCCTCTAAAACAACACAAAACAATGAAAACATTAAGATTTGATCATTTCAATCACATTCAAAGACTGATTTTTTTTTGCAGCCAGCTGAAGAAGAAGAAAAACAGTGAAGAAGTCTGATTGAAGGGGTGAAAATAAAGATTGCAAGTGTGATAGGAGTGAGAAGGAGCAAGAAGAAGAGGAGGAAGACGATTCTACTTCATTTTGGAGAGATTTTTCAAGCACAAGGTAGGGTTTTTGAAGTTTTTTTCAAATTTCTTGTTGTTTTTCAAGTTTTTGTTTTAAAATTTATTTTCTTAGTTTAAACTTTAAACTTGTTTTCTTTTTTTCTTATTCATCTCAAAGACTCAAAATCAGATTTGATGTTGAATCTTGAGAGCAAAATGATGAAGATGATTGAATCATTCATCATTTTGCCCTCAAGATTCAACATCAATTTTTTTATTTTAAAATTTTAATATTAAAGTTTAAAGTTAAACTGTTAAAGTGTAAACAGCTTGCTTTTTTAAATTTTTTTCCTCAGATCCTTTCTATTTCTCAAATACTATTAGTTATTAGTTATTACTTATTTATATTGCTTATAGAGCTTGCTTTTTTTTCCTCATATCCTTTCTATTTCTCAAATCCTTTTTATTTTCTAATTTCTATTTGCAAACTGCAAAGTAAAATTTCAAATTTGTTAACTTATTTCAATTTTCAATGTTCATTGTTTCAATTTGTTAAAGTAGGCTGATTTTATTTTAATTTTGTGAAATGCAGTGTCACTTTCACGATGAGCACCGAAGACATGAGTGGGGATGACATGGAAATTCACTCTCATAGTGAACATGATTCAGATTTTGAACCTGAGAATGAGGGGATGACCATGGGGCTGATCCTGCAGCCCAATCTAGTTCCATGGCGAGTGCACCAGCTAGTACAGGTTGCCCTTCAGAAATTTTGGCAGAGTTTGCTAGGGGTCATTTTGATCCGAAGTCTCCTCTCAAACAGTTTGCTACAAGAATACAAAGCACATCAAGTTCAGGTGGGGGAACAAGGAAGTGGAAGTGCAACATTTGTCATATGGAATGGTTTGGTAGCATCACTCGAGTGAATGCACACTTTCTTTTTTGGACAGGAAAAGGTGTGGAGCCTTGTAAGTTTTTGAAGGAGGCTAAAAATATAAAATATAGAATGGAGTTTAACAAGCTTTGGGGCATTCCAGAGGACACAAATATTTCAGTCCCTACTACTTTGACTGGTAGGGCAGCCCTTCAGCAAATCCAGCATGCATCAGTGCCACATACTTTTCAGACGGGAGGAATGATGTTTGGAACTTCATCCACTTCCACTTCTAGTGTCGCTAGGGGGACAGCCACAGGGAAACGCAAGTTGCAGACATCACAAAGTAACCCCATAGCTAATATGTTTAATGTGCAGTTGAGAGATGAGATAGATGAATCCATTGGCAAGTTCTTTTTTGCCAATGGAATTCCATTTCATGTTACACGGTCTCCTTATTATAGGGAGATGATGGCTATGGTGGCTAAGGGAGGAACATCATATGTGCCACCAGGTGAGACAAAAATGAGGACCTCGATCTTGGATAAGTGCTATTCCAAGATCAATATTTTGATGGAGAAGATGAAGGCATGTTGGGTGGCATCTGGGTGCAGTATAGTTATGGATGGGTGGACGGACATTAGCCATCGTCCACTCATCAACATCATGGTCACATGTGCAGAGGGCCCATACTTCCTTAGAGCAGTTGATTGTACAGGGCATCGCAAAGATGCTGATTTTCAGTTTCATCTCCTCAGGGAGGCTATTGAGGAGGGTGGGCCACAAAATGTGGTCCAAGTAATCACAGATGCAGCCCATGTGTGTAAAGCAGCAGGGAAACTCATTGAGGCAGCCTATAGACATATTTGGTGGACCCCATGTTGTGTGCATGCCATGAACAATGCACTCAAGGACATGGGGAAGATTGATTGGATTAGAGGAGTGGTCACTGATGCGAGAGATGTGCAGATGTTTATCTGCAACCACCACACTTCCCATGCACTCTTCAGGACCTTCGCGAAGAAGGAGTTCTTGAAACCAGTGGAGACCCGATATGCATCATCATTCATTCTCTTGGAGAGAATGATTGAGTTGCAAGAGGCATTGCAAGTCATGGTTATGACTAATGAGTGGAATAGGTGGGCCGAGGCCAAGACAGCACAGGGGAGAAGGGTGAAGGAGATAGTGAAGAGTGATGTGTTTTGGACTGATGCGAAATACATTGTCTCCATCATTTCTCCAGTATTTCAGGTTATCAGATATGGGGATGGGGATGCACCTAACCTTGGAGAGGTGTATGAGTGCATTGACTCTATGCTTGACTAGATGAGGGCTGCTGTGCAAGTGAAGGACCCCTCTCTAGCATTCTACAATGAGCACATCCAGCCAATCATTCAGCGCAGATGGGACAAGTTGAACACTCCTTTGCATATGGCTGCCTTTGCCTTGAATCCTAAGTGGTACATGGCTAGACCAGGTAGAGTGACACCGATTCAGGATGATGAGGTGAAGGCAGGTTTCTTTAGGTGCATAGAGAAGATGTATGATTCTACAGATGCCAGCACAATTCGCACTGAGTGGACCAGATTTGCCACTCTTAGAGGCTATTCAGATGCAGCAAAGGTGGATATAGTTTCTATGGCACAGGAGGACCCACTTTTGTAGTGGAATTGTCATGGTTCGAAATCTTTGACCACCACTCTAGCTATTCGTCTGCTATCCCAGGTTTCCAGTTCTTCAGCTGCTGAGAGGAACTGGTCTACATATAGCTTCATCCACTCTCTTAAGAGGAACATACTTACCTCTAAGAGAGTAGAGAAGCTTGTGGCTGTACACAGTGCTTTGCGTATCATGGACCGCAAGACAATTGTGTACAAGGAGAGTCCAGCGGCACGATGGGATGTGGAGCCAGAGGAGCCTTCACAGATTGATGAGGATGATCCTACCACTTCAGATGCAGGGCTGGTTGGTGTGAGCTTGAGGGATCTTGACCATGTGGAGTCCAGCAGTTCCAGTGATGGGGAGTTTGGAGATGATTAGAGGCCGCCATTCACTACATTTTGAGTTTCGACATTTTGGCATTTTGTCTTTTCAGTTTTCATTTTGTAATGCTACTTATTGTAATGAACTAATGATGAATCATGTAATCAATTAATCATCTTTATAGACTTTGTCATATCATCAACGTTATTCATATTTGGGCCTTTGGCGATATAATAGAAATCTCCAATTTGACAATTCCATTTGGTAAATTTTATTTAGCAATTAGCATTCAAATATCTTTGTATTTAGATTTAGTATTTCAAATTTTGCCATGTTATAAATTTACTAATTTCCTATAGTTTCATTTGAAATGTAATTCTTATACTGCTATACTATTATACATCTTTTCAAAACTAGTTTTTCAAGTACTATAAGTATATGTTTAACTATATCAGCGCCACCCCCCCGCCGCCGTCCCCCCGCCGTCTCCCCGCCGTCCCCAAACTAAGGCCCTTTGTCCCCCCGTCTCCGAAACGCCAAGCCTCTGGCTCCCTCTGCCTCGGCCCCCAGCCCACAAGTGGAACACCGTTATTATGCTATATATTATATCTTATAATAATATAATTTATGCTTTGAATTTATAAAATTAAATACCAAATGTTGTATGCAAACTCAACAGGTTGCAAGTTCTTCAACTGAGCGGAATTGGAGTACATACTCCATCCACTCAGTCAAGTGCAACCATTTGGGTGCAAAAAAAGCAGAGGATTTACTCTATATAAACTCCAACCTTCGTCTCTTGTCACATAAGAAACCTGAATACAATGAAGGTGTGACAAAGAATTGGGATCTAACCCCTAAGTGTGCTGATTTAGATGCTATAGTTGCACAACTTGCCTTGGTTTCTATAGATGAGGCAACTGCTGCACTTGACACATCTAGTGGGGGTGGCAATCCAATTGATTGTGGTTCAAATGAAATTGAACCAAGTGTCGACCAGGACCTTGATGATTTTGATGAAGACAAATATGAAGACAACTAAATATTGATTGTAATTTGAATTTTCATTGTGTAATGACATTTTGAGACTTAAGTAATTACATTTTTACAAATTATGAATATGATCATATGAGGTATTTAAATATTCTATTTATTGGCAATTATGAATACTATTGTTCTTATAATTTATAATTGTGAACACATATATATTCCCATACCCATACCCAAGGGAAAAAAATTACTATACCACCGTATCGGGTTCCAATACCCATACCCACACCAGTACCCAAATTGGTAACTTGGATTTGAACAATACAACAAACGGATATAGAAGAAAATATTTGTTAATAAAAGCAAGATTTTGCTTGAAGAATATGAATGAAGCAACACTACAATAGCCATGTTTCAATGAGAAATATGGACTTTCTAATGAAAATGATAATGATTTTGACCATTCCCTGTGACCTTAAGTTCTAGTATCACTTTTTCTATAAAAATCAACATAGGTCTCTCCCTCCACAAACTTTCAACCATTATTGGCATGCAATTTGTGCAATCTAAGCCATTAGCATACGAATACTTACTAAAGATAGTCAATCAACTCACAGATTGTCACAACTAGGCACATTATGATCTCTACATGCATAACATGGCCTTCAAACATAGGTTTTGGGGGGAGGTGCAACAGGATCCAACAACCACTCACAAATTTTTGAACTTATTGTAGCAATCAAAAGAAGCAAAGCATCACCACCACAAAAAATGTTCCTTGGCATCCTTTTGACAGATTTGGGTCTTCAATGGTACTTGCACACTTCAAATAACTGATGCTTTCTACAAATCACTTAGTTTCTTAGTTAAAAAAAAAAAACCACATTGTTAAAAAAGATACCTACAAGACTGCATCACTGTTCCACAGCTACATTGCATCATTGAATAAGACACCTATGTCACCAACTTTTAATAGTCTCCCTTACCAAATGCGTTTGTGGACCAGCATAGCAAAGCAGATGTTACCACTCCCGCTTTCAGGGAAGAAATCAGCAATTCAAGCCTTATATCAGCCTTATAGTACTTGTGCATGGATGACCATCACCTTCCATACCACTTGGAGTTATAGCCGGTGTTTTTAGACTCCTATCCAAATTAGGAAGGCCCATACCTTAGCATTACAGCTGGTTTCAAGGCAGCCAAAACTTGAAGATTCATATTAAACAAATAATATCCAGAATGCTCAATCCACCACATCCCATTGGGAACAACGTTTCTCATAACTTGTCTCGTATACATAGCTAACTCCCAGCACCTTCAACCTCCTCAACATAATACTAGTTGCATTCTTCAAGGCGGCCTCCAAAATTCACCTTTAATTGCATGCTCCAAAGCTCATCACATTAATTTACTGGTTAAACTACATCCTCCCCTTCAGAAACTTCCATATATTCTACCGCGAACCATCTTGAGGACTCCCATATGGTGCAGGCAACATATCATCTTCTTAATGTTTTTTCATCTCCTTTCAATCATAAATAGTTTTTGTAATAGAGCTGGATACCCTAAGCCTTGTGTTCCTTATATTTCAAGTTGAATTGTAATGGATTATACCTAGGTTCTTCAGATTGGGAGAAAATTTTAATATGCACTAAGTTGAAGTTGCAAATTTTGTCCAGATCTTATAATGAAATATACAGACTTGTGAATACAAACGACTGTCAAAAGCAGCTCTTTAGTCATGGCTCTAACAAGCTGATCATCATCACTCGTATGATGCTGGGCTGGGAATTACAGCAATGCCAATGTTTTCTTCAGGGTCTGTTTGGGGACAACATCCCCAATATTCTTGCAGGAAAATCCAGCTGCATTTTCTCAAGCATCAATCAGCTTTCCAAGTCCCAAATAATCATCAAAGAAACAGTAAAGAAGTATCCTAACACCTGCTTAAGAGTAGGCCATCTATGCTCTGGTTGACTAAAAGGAAGGAACTATTTTTATTAATCTTGTTAATGTGGTATTATAATAATTAGTGAAGCTATCTGAGTACTCTACTTCACTAATCAACGGAGTTTGTTGGATACATACACTGACTTTCGGTAGATTCTAAATTTATAACCTAACTGCTTATAGCAATTGATTATTGAAACTTTAGACGCCACTTGCACCTATAGATGATTTATGTCAATTTCTTTCTGTATTTTCCTACACCTGTGCATTTCTTTGTCCAATCATTCTGCTGAAAAACATGCATTGACTTAATAAGACCGTGGTTAAAGCCAGGAGACCTCGTTTAACTAAAAAAAATTGCCATCCATGCAAAGGACTGTGAATTATAGTTTGAAAAATCACAAAGTAATTGTGAGTACTCCCAAGTTTACAGCAGTTTACTCGCGTGCAACTCAAGCCAAGCCAGTGATGACTAGATGCATGTTTCCTGCGAGTACTTTAGTTTTAAAAAAATTATCACCCATGCTAACTGGAAGGACTATGAATCAAAGTTTAACTGCAAGCATTTGAAGTTTACAGTACTAACAATTTTATGCAGAATTTTCTCTGGTCTGTATAAAATTGTTAGTACTGTAAACTTCAAGTGCATAAAATTGTTAGTACTGTAAACTTCTGAACTTGATTACAGCAATAATTTTATGCAGAGAGTTCCAAATAGGAATAGTGCTCAAATTTCTGAACTTGATTACAGCAAAACTTCTCTTCAATGATAATCCCAGCCCAGTCCCTAAAACTCACCTGTTTCATCATAGCAATGCACGCTCTAATAAACAAAACTGATATTCTCAAAAAAGAAGAGCTCCTAAATGACCCACTACAGCAGCCATCAATGGCAGTTACAACAAAATTTCCAAAAATATTTAAGCTCGAAAAGAAACTAGAAGGTAGTGGGAGACATAGCATTAAAGGCATTCCACATCATTCTCCCCATTTTAGAAAGTTTGAACTTTCTGGTTCAAAAAAATCAAGAACCTGATTGCCAGGGCTTGCTCTTCCATCATGTTAGGTAACTCTACTATTTTTCACATATTTTGTTCCTCTCCTTCCAGACTCTTGTTTGACCAGAAATTGTCCTCCTCTGCCAATTTGTTCCCTTTCTGTTTTGAGAGCTTAGACCCACCTCTAGTGGTCCTCCTCCAACAAAAGCCATCTTGGCTCTTCTCATTACTTGTCCAACCTTCTGCAGTGCTTGCACATGAATCATAGAAACCTTATCCTATCATAGACTATCAAAAGCCCATTATCCTCTTGATCTCTTATTACTGCTATATCAACTTCTGGCATGCTCACAATATCATGCTCCCACCACACCACCCCCACATTCATTCTTCACGATGTCACCCCCTTTTATGTGGACTTCCTCTCTACCATCAAATATGAGGCCTCCAAAGATCTTCATCTTTGTTACAGAAACATCTTGGACCACTTCTAGTGATAGGCTGCATTCCTCTTCATTGCAATCTTCAAACTCTTCTCCTCTCCCATTGTAATCATCAATATTTTCCCCTTCAAGGTAAAACAGCTCAATATCTTCATCCCACTCATCATCTTCATCTTCATCCTATTCATCTATTTCCTATGTCTCAAACTCTTTGCAGAGCACATTTAAGGGCCTTCCATCTACTAGTAATTCTACCAACTCCTCAGGGATTTAATCTTTCCCTACTCTAGCAGTTCTATCTCTTACCTAATCCTAGATTCTATAGCTTTCCTATCTAAAAATAGCTCTTGCTCAAAAGGTTAGTATTTAACCCTACCACTCTTTTCGTCTTCTCACAACCCTTGAATACTTTTGCTTCAGCTTTCTTTTTCATTGCTTTCCCATTATTACTTGCCTCATATCACTCCAATATCCACCATAATCCCTCCAACTCAAACTCCAAGTTTTGCAACTTCCTTAGCTTGTCTTTTGTTTGCTTCTGCCTCTTCCATTGTTTTGTTTTTTCTTCCAAATTAGTTGCCCTCTTTTTCACATCATAAATCAACTCCAACTCTGCATCCATAGCCATATCCACAACTCTCCTCTGAGCTATTCAAAACTCTTCTAACGAGCTCTCTACTCCCAACCTTTTAGAATGCTACAATACCATAATTGATGCAGAATTTTATCTGCTCTGCAAAGAAAACTCTAGTCGCAGCTCATAATGGTGGGCGAAAAATTAAAATAAACTAACAGAAGAAGGAGAATTCATAACAAATTGGACACACTCTTATTTCTGAGCTATATTACAGCACAAATTCTCTTCAATGGCCATCCCAACAACACCCCCCTCCCTAAAACACTTCTGTTTCATCCCAATACTAATACTAGAATGTATACAGGGAAGAAAAAAATTGTGGAATTATTGTAACTTCTGTATGACATGTAATTTTAATGATGAATTTCAACCATCATAATATTATCAATGGCTGTTGTATTCACACACTGATGTGATATTGTACTCTTTTTGTATTTCAAATCTAATAGTAAACACTTCCCAATGCTTTACACTCATTTCACATGTTGTGCAACTATATTTTGCATAAAATTTATATTTTTTAAGTTGTCAAGCCGCCAATCTATGTCAAATTTGGGTCTGCCAATTTTTGCCGAGTTGCGGGTTTTTGAATTTGAATTACCCAAAAGTTTCTAATCATGTGTACCGACAATCCATGTCTATTACTTTCTTCATTTGCCTGCAGTTATGCAATTCCACAGAAAATTATCCTGTTACAAGAAGCATGGCGCTGTGATATCAATGGAGTTCCCCTATCTATTTAGTGTTTTGTGTTTCACTGATGGATACACTTTGTATTTTGTGCATTTCCTTTCTTCTCAATGTAAAATTCCTATCAGTGGCACTTTCAATACAAATCCAATAGCTCTAACAATTTTTTTCTAAACTGGCCTAATAAAACCCTTCCCAAAATTCTGCGATATCTACCTTTACACTTATTGAGAGCACCCACTAGAAGTTGTATGCAAAATCCTCTGAAGCTTCCTAACTTACTCTTTTGCTTCACCACTATATCTGCTGACCACTACTGCTCCATAACTAGCCTTAGTTGCTAATTTTTCTGAAACCTTCTGTTGATGAAACTGCTTCAATGCTTTACTTTTACTCTTCATCTTCGCCCAAAGCTGCTCTGTTTCTTTCAACTTATTATAGCATCAATATCACTTTGAGTTCATCAGATTTCATAAATATTAGTCTTACTCTTCTTTCAACTCTTAGAATTCCTTCTTCCATATCTTTCTAAATTTCCAGATGTTGAACCTTCTCATCCAACTGCTGTAACTTTTCATCCATCCCTGCTTTCTGAGAAAACAACTTCTTTCAGATTTAATTAGCTTTACCTTTCAATCTCTCCCCATTATATTTTCATACAAGAACAAATGCATTTTATTTTCGTATATTTTCTTCATACTGATATAATAAAGGCACCTCAGAATGCAAATGATTTTTTTACATTAAGATTCCCATGTTCCACATAAAAATTAAGCTGCCAGCTAGTTCCTCAAATTATATAATTTCAACTTGGACCTGTTTACAATATCCTTGTATGGTGCCCCTTTCATATCATACAAGCCACCAAATCCATTGTTCAACACATCATGAATTTCATATGCCCTATGCTATAACATTTTAAATTTTCATGGCTTCATCTCCACTTGACCACTAAACTTTTAATACAAGGGCACCTAGCTTAAAGTTCATCTGCCTCAATTGTTCATCATGTCAATAGTTTTGCATATGTTATATATCTTTGCACCCATTAAGATTTTAGCCATCCTTCATCAAGTGTATTAACTGCAATGGCACTCCTTTAGTCTCTCATGATTGTGTGCTTTCTTTCAACAATTACCTTAAAATTTGGACCAACATTTCTATAGGTACCATTGCTGACTAACTGTACATCAATTGGAAAGGTGTGTGCCTTGTTGTCACTTTGTATGTCTAATATGACCACAACACTGCAAGCAACCTCTCCTCCCAGTATGCACTTTCAATTCCACGAGAATTTAGAACCAAACATGTGAGAACATTTTTGGTCACCTTCTCTTGACCTACGACTCTCAAACAATATGGGCTTGACAAGGAATGAAAAACTTTAGTCATATGTCTAGTGTTTTGATGATTATATTTAGAAAATAAACTCTCTAATCGCTTTTGATCTATGGAGGATCTCCACCTAGGTCACAAACTGCTCATAAATAAAACAAGTAGTGTATTGAAATGAACCATCTAGCATAATTCATAGCTCTGATTACTTAGTGAAGAACTTGCTTACAATCACAATGTATTTGCACCAAGTTGACTTATCATTGTGAAAGTTCCAATAAATTTGATCCCCTACCCACTCAAAAGTTTCTATGGTTGCAATGGCCAAAGAGGCATGAAGTGCCTCTTGAGCAATTTGTTTATCTGTTAACAGTTATTACATGATTGCAACAATTCGTTGCCATCCTGCAATATGTTATGCTCCAATCAACAACTTCCACTCAATGGCATCAAGTCCCAACTATCCCCTTTCCCTTTCCTTATGGGCTTCCCAGACTAAAAACTTCTTTTGTCTCTGCCTTTCAAGGATACGGACAAGAAGTGCCAACTAATTTTCTTACACTAAGATGGGAATACTATGAAACTTAACCTTTGACAATGGTTCTCCAAACTTGGTCCTTAAAATCCATTCTTCTATAAATGGCTCTTCCATAGTAACAATATAACCTTGAATATAACCTCCTAAAGGGTATCATCCATCTACTAAACCGTCCATGGATCACAAGTTTATTGATCTTGTACAGAAGAATCAATGGTCCATATAGAAGACGAAAGGATTTTCCACTATGCTATTTATATAATTCTAGGCTGAATAGACCATATCAAGGGCCTCTTGCTTCATCATGTTTAACTTGGTCTCTAATCTGGATATATATCGGCTCATAGAATATAGTAGGTGATCCAACTCATGACTTCTTGTGACAAAACAAAACAAAACCAACTACAAAATTTGAGGCATCCATGTGGAATTGGAATTCCTCATACAAGTTCAATTAATCCATTCCATGACAAGTGCATTGAGGAATCACACCCACAATCAAAAGCCTTGTCTAACTTCTACATACACTTGAACACCATTATTTGCAATTATGTACATCCAAGAGGCATGATACTCGCAAAACTATTGATAAATTGTTGGCAGGACTGGATGGCATTGACCTCCTTAAGCATGGGGCTTCTACTCACACTATTTATCTAAGCTTCTCTAGATCCATCTTCAACCCAACTTAACAATCAAAATGACAAAGCAACTCGCCATGTGGGACCATAAAGGAAAACTTCTTAGGGTTAATGGCCAACTTGGTCTCTCAACATACCCACAAGCACTCAACCAAAGCTCTAATGTATGACTACTCCTGAGTTTGGAAACATGGATGAACCAACAAATAAGGAAGTGTTTTAATTTCTTGAGAATGCCCTACTACTAATGCTAGGAGATGCCATATCCTTTCTGTCTACTTTCCGACTTAACCTGGTCAACTCATCTAATATTCACTATGGCCTGCTTCTACATTTTAAAGGATTCACGATACTCTGCTAGGGTGATTTGCGCTTCCTAGAGGTAGCATAGGGACTACATCTATGAGTTTGTTCTTGTAGCTTTCTATGACCCTTGAACAATTGAATGACTTGTGCATCCACTCCTTATATGTAACAAGGAGGCACTTTGCCAGTCTATCTTCCTCCATAACATCTTTCACTACCATAACCTCCTTAATATGCAACTTGACGTCCTCCCTTGTTTATTCGATGTTGGCATTATTGTTTGTTGTAGGGGTGCCATCAATCATGTTGCCAATACTTGTGAGTGTTGTTACTGCTGGAACACATTTTCTGTTGTGCCAGAAGATGAAACCTGTTAACGCCTGATACAAATGCCAAAGATAAACGAATTCACGAGAGGCAGTTAGTCCATGTCCCGAATCCGAAGGGAGATGCTAGTGATTAGTCCAACAATCCCCAAGATCACTAAGGGGATTCAACTCACGACCACGACTCTGATACCATTTGTTGGAGCACGTTTGTCATTGCACCAAAAGATTGACCTGATACAAACGCCAGGGATAAACAGATCCACGAGAGACGATTAGTCCATGTCCCAAATCTAAAGGGAGACGCTGGCGATTAGTCCAATAGTTACTGCCCTAGGACATGCTAATCATGGTTGATAGCATCCTCGGCAGCTCTACTATTGTGATGGTACAAAGTTTGAGCTGGGCTATATTGTAGTGCGACACAAGTTTGTGTTGGACTCTATGGTGAGCTAAGTATGCCTAACTAAGTGGTTTTTGTATCTGTTGTGCCACAACTACTCTTTCTCTCACAGTATATTCCTTCCACTCATGCATAGCATCTTTCCCCTTACAATAGTAATTGTATTGATTGTAAGTAAGATATACATGTAGTACAAGTGGCATTAATTGTATGTTAGGGTATGCTACATCTTATGATGGACAATGGTGTGGGGTTGTTGATCCCATATCTTGTACAATCCATAATACACTTCCTCCCAGGTTTGAATTTTATCTTATTACCCACTCTGAATGTAAAACAAATGCTTTACCTTTCCTAAGCAATTGTAACAGTAGTTGGGTGAAATCTAATCCTTTCTCTAATTGCTTGGGGCTATGCATTTCTATAGACAGCCATTCTGATATGAGATGATGCATAGACTTTCACCAGATGCTAGATATGCCCACAAACTTCCTTTACATTTTTAAATTTTTAAGTTGTAACTAAACTGCAAAAACTCTGAATAATTCAATTTTTGTTAACCGTGTGTACCTATCATCCAAATTTATTCCTGTGAGTGCTTACTGGGAGCTATGCATTACCATAGACGATCATTATGTTGTAAAAAAGGTGCTACTGTGATATTGATGAAATTTTATGTATATTTCCTTGTTTCAATGAAGTGTATACTTTGACTTCCGTGCATTTTGTCTCTTCTTGATACAAAAAACCTGAGACTGGCTCTTTCAATACAGATCTATAAGCTTGGCATTTTTTGTCTGAACTAGCCAAATATTGTTGTAAGTCTTCAAAATCAATTGGCCTAATATTGTGCTCCCCATAGCTCTGCAATACCCAGCTTTATACATAAAAGGAGGACCTTCTAGAAGTTAATCGAAGATTCAAAACTGTTACAAACGTGACTTGAAGCAAAAAGCATCATAATTAAGGCAAGAGAGATGCTTACATTTGGAAAGTTTTGGTAGGTGTCCACCAATGTCCAGAATTGAAAATTACTATATCTGCATCAAGCCACCTTTTGTTTGTATAATCTATTTTGTCCAGCTTAAGAGTGTAGTGAACCCTTTTAGGTACATTTTTAGGCGGACTACCCTTTTGTACAAGAAAAGGTGACCGATAGTACTCAATAGTGAAGTTATAAGAACTAAACCGGACACCCAGAAAGCGAATTCGCTTTGTAATCTTGTTTCCATTTATTTCATAAACTGACCGCTTATCAGCTACACCCTGCATAAGAAGGCAGATAAGAGACTCCCATTGTGTTCTGGCCATTGAATCTCCGACAAATACGACACGCAATCCTTGTAATCTTTGCAGAATATCAGATGGCTTAAACCTGCCGCCACACCAAGTCTAGTCAAGACCACAACCATTCCCCATATATATAACATCAGCTAAAATACTGCATTCAAGAATACTATTCATGAGAAGATAAAAAATTAACAAAATTAAAACAAGATATAAACATAAAAAATCACAAACAGAAATGCAGAGAGTTACAAATAGGAATAGTGCTCTTTAAGATTTGATGCGTACAAAAAAGTCAATTGCACACCCAAATATTTAAATATACCATACCTTGGTATGTCGCAACCCAGAGGTTTCCATCTCCATTTCATGTAATCTTGATCTTTCCTGCCATTGTTCTGACAACGAAAGCCACGTTCCGCAAAAGGGCAGGCAGAGACATTGTATAAAGGGTATGTCTCGTCATAAACCCATCTTCCACTGAAAATATCACAACTAGAATTTGAATTGAAGCCACTAATGATAGTATTAACTGCAGCACTGAACTGTGTAGAAGAAACAAGCTCCTCCGATAAATGAGTTTGAAAATATCCCTGACTTGCAATTAATGTAAAGAAGATGAATGGAAGGATGGCTGCCAAGCAGCACAAACTACGATGCCCAATCTTGCGATATCCTCCTGATCCAAAGCTATGAGTTCTTTGACCAAATTGGCTAGTGACAGCTCCAATAGCATTTGACAACTTTTTGTGAAATACATCACTGACTAAAATCAAAGAACGAACCAATCCACGGCCCCTCATCTTGAACTAAATTGGCGGCCAACTATCAAAATAAGATAGTTTATCAGGCCTTTAGAGATGGCATAATCTGCTTTCCACTGGCTTCATCCATTATCCTGCTGCCTGTATTAGGAGCCCCAACACTGATCCTAAAGAGGCTATCTGTGATATGAATTAATTTGATTTCCTTATTCTCGTAATAGCAAAATGACGTACCAAAGGTAAGGTAAGGCAGACCAGCTGGGCATAAATAGGCGAGATTATTGATATTTTACGTTTTGCAGGGCTTGGATGATTTCTCTAGTAATTAGGTATAATCCCTTTGTCACCAGGATTGCCTAGTCTTCGAGCAGCAACCAGTATATGTCCTCAGCTGCAGAATCTCTTAGTGGCCAAACTTTGAACTCGGATTTCTTGATAATCATAGCTTGGCAATTGATCCCTGAGCCTATGCAGCTCAAAATCAAAACATATATAGAGTACAGAATGAGACAGCAGAAATCTTGCAGACATCCTTCCACATCTAGAAGACCGATCCCCAGTCTGATGATGCAACTTATTTCACCTCTTGGACTGATTATTACAGGCTGCGAGGTTGTGGGTTTCAATAGCTTGCATTTACTTGACCTGAAAATTTGCTCTTTGATTGAAACTCAAAATACCCAGTACAGGTATCAACGCCTATGCCTGAACAGCCCAAAATCCCCAGTAAACAGAAGCAAACAGATATAGTTGAGTTAGGCAGACTCACATGGACTGATTCCAACTTCTTTAAGCAACTTGAGTGGAAACAAAAAAGAAAATTAAAGATAGCCCCAAGTCTATAATGAGTTCTTCCACCATTTAAGAACACTAGAAATGATAAGCACAATAAATTGAAGAAATCGTACCGAAAAATCCATCTGAGACTAATAAAAAAAATATGAATTCTTTGATCCAAAAAAACATAATAAAAACAATAATAATTGAGAATCCAAAAACCCACTAGAGCACTAATAAGTGAACTTTTTCATCCAAAAAGCATTACAAAATCAATATTAATTGAGAACCCAAAAACCCATCTGAGACTAAATCACCAAAGCATGAATTCTTTCATCCCTGAGCATAACAAATACAACTCCGGGACTAAATCACCAAATCACGAATTCTTTCATCCCTGAGCATAACAAATGCAATAATAATAGTGAAGCCATCTGAGATTAAACCGTTAAACTAAAAATCCTTTAACCCATAGGAAAAGAAATTAAAACAGTAGACCTCTTCTTTTCTCTCCATTACAACACTGGAAACAATAACAATAGACACTATTGAATCAAAAAATAGCTTGTACAAAACCAGCTAATGACAGTGATGAACCCATCTGAAATTAAAACAGTAAACCTCTTCTTTTTTCTCCCTTACAACACTAAAAAGAATAAGACAACAGACAAACGAACAAATCATCCTCAAAGGTAGGCCTAAAGCTACCGAAAAGAAAAACCCACCAGAGACTGGACCAGTAAAACTCCATTCTTCTATAATTTACCAGAACAAAAAAACTCCTCTGACTAAGGATAAGTCAATACCTGCAAAAACGCCACATTAGACGCCGCCAGGGTCTCGGACATTCCACTGAGTACTTATTTAACTTCAGTGGACACTTGTCGTTGAAAAAAATTAGCAGCACGAACAGGTCACTAGATCTATCCGTCTTGAAGACTGGATATTATTTATACAAACAAACTCCACCCGCTGAACATGCTACTTACCAAACACCAACAGCAAAATGGTGTGAGGATTACTTCAGACGAATTAGGTGGGCCTCTTGACATTTAACGAAGCGCCAGCCGGTTAAGTGATGTGATATGATACTTCCAGAATGGCCCATCTTACCATGGATCAGATGAAATCTATTGGAAGATTATCTTGTCAGTGAAGAAAAATTTTGCTTGTCTGAGAAGTCGGTTGTTTTGTAAGGTTGATGTTCTACAATAGAATAGAATAGATTATGCACATGTGTTGTTGCAGGTATCTTTGTCGGAATTTGTCTACTTAAAATTCTTCGCTAATATAGCCTCTACAGTTAATGCGTCTCGAAGAGCGTTTTATAATTTAGTCAGGAGGACGTCGACCCGATTGGCCGGTCGGAAAGACTGTACGTAAAGCTTTCCCTACAGGTGTATAAAGTTAAGCCACATATATCAAGGGACCCCCAAAGCACACCAGTGCTTTCCTGTATTTATTTGCAAGGCTTTCCGCGTCTATGACCAGGACCAGGGAATTTAATGCTTCTTAGAATTTTTGTGTTTTTTATATTTTTTAAGTGGTGCAAATTTTTAAACATGAAGGTGCAGAATCAATCCAAATAGTTTGGAGTGCATTTTTGGGAGCTGGGAGACTGCCATTTATAATATTTGTGATGAGAAAATTTGCTTTCTAGTTGTAATATTTTTTTGGTTTGTGATTGATTTGTAAAATATAATAATTATTGTTGGCAAAATATTTAATGTATACAAGTGAGGAATTTAAGGTTTCTTAAATTTTGTATTTTTTTAGAACTCTTTAAAATGTAAATTTCCAAATAAAAAAGGTAGAAGCAATTCAAATAGTTTGGAATCATTTCATAGAGGAGAGTGTATTTGTGACGAGGAAAGTAACTATGATATTTTTTTATTTTTTAATTGAATCACAAAGTATATTATTTATTGTTGGCAAAGTATTTAATGTATAAAAGTGAAGAATTTAAAGCTTTTTAAAATTTTGTGTTTTTCAAAATATTCTTTAAAGTTGTGTAAATTTTCAAACATGAATGGTTGAGTGTCATCCAAATAGCTTGGAGTGCATATGAAAAGAAAATTTGTTCGGATGTAATATTTTCCATTTTTTAGTTGACCCACAAAGCATACTATTTATTGTTGGCAAAGCATTTAATTTATAAAAGTGGAGACTTTAATGATTCTCAAGAATTTTGTGATTTTTTTAAAATTAGTATAAATTTTCAAATATGAAGCGTGCATAATCAATTCAAATAGTTTGGATTTGTATTTCATAGAGCTTGGAATGCGTGTAGATTCTTGTGTAATGTATTTGTGAGAAGAAAATTTGTGTAACTATAATTTCTTCATTTTTTAATTGACTGGCAAAGCATAATAGTACTTTTTGGTATTTATTGTTGGCAAAGTTTTTAGTGCATAAAAGTGGAGAATTTATTGTTTTTTGGATTATTATTTTTTTCAACAACTCCTTAAAAGTTGTGCAAATTTTGAAACATGTAAGGTACATAATCAATCAAAATAATTTGGAGTGCGTATAGACATAAAGACATCTGAGCAAGTATAATCTCTTTCATTTTTTAATTGATCCATAAACATATTAATATTTTTATTGTATATTGTTCCCAAAACATCTAAGATTGAATATTTATCAAAAATATATATATTTAATGAATTACATTACTAATTCTTTTTTTATGACAACTTCTATATCAATGTATTTTTTATGAAAATTATTCTTAATTAAAATGAAAGTGTGTCACATATTAGACTTTAAATGGATAGCAATGGACCTGCTTTAATAAGAATTACAGCAATTTTCTTTGATTTTTTAGTTTCTTTGTAGTTTGTTATTAATTTTTTAATCGCTAGTGAAAGTTGTTTAATATTTTATATATACTTACTAAAGAATTATTTTATTTTTATTAAATGGTATTTATTATGATTAAAAAGTATTATAGTATTTGTATTATTATGAATTTAATTTAATATAGATTATAATTATATTTATATTGAAAGTATTTATTTTATTATTATATTGAGAGGCATTTTATTTTTTTTTAATATAAATGGACATAAGAAAAAAAAATGGAAATAACACATAAATAGAAAAAATAATAATAATAAATCAAATCAAATAAAAAATTCTTAAAGAAATACTAAAAATAAATACATTATAAAAGTATTTTAATATTTTTTTGGATTTTATGCCATAATAAAATATTTGGTGTAAGATTACTTTATTACTTGTGAAAGTGTTCTAATAATTGTATACAAATTATATTTAATATATGTAGAAAGTACCAAAAATATATTATTATTTGATAACTCGTGAGGTATCTCTCAACCCTCGCTACAAGCGCCAATCATGGGTTCACTTCAAATGAGCTCCCACCACCCCTTGCCTCGGTCTTACTCTTTTGCCGTGTTTTGGGGATCTGGAGGAGGTGATGAGAAGCAGACTATTCCTCTCACAAGTGCACAGCCTCAAAACGATCCGTATCTATTTATCATCCAGAAGCTTAAGTCGACTCGAGACCTTATATGGGACAAACCCAAGCCCTTAAAATATATTATTATTATTATTATTATTATTATTATTATTATTATTAATGTTCCATGACCGTTGAACTTAAAGCAAGCAAAATAATATGAAAAACTAGAGAAAGTGTTTGAGAAACTTTAATGACAAGGTGGCATCTTTGACAAATATAACACATAATTAATTAAATGTAGCTATCTAGCTCATTTCAAAAGCTATTTGGAAAGTATTGAAATTTGTATTAAGTATTCTATTTCCATTGGGGATATCTTAAAAAAAAATCTAAAACTATATCATTTGTATTTTGGTATGCATTCTGGTATGCATTCTTTGGTGTTTTAAGTGCACAATATATATGGATGTTAAATTGACTTCATTCAAATTAATTTATAAACATTAGCATTTGATTGACAATAATACTTTAGAATATCTTAACAATAAAATAATACATATATACACAACAAAGATAATTAAAAGGTACAATGAGATTATGGAAAATAAAATAAAATAAATAATAAAAAATGATATATTTATTTTAAAAAATTGACAAAGAGAAAGGAAAATGAAAGGATTTCACCAGAGAAGTTGGATATTGATATATTCTTCTTCATAAACTTGAAATGCAAGAAAGAGAGAGGAAAAAAATTGGGTGGCTATTTAGGGGCTTGTCCTAGTCAAACCTTGCATAGGTGTTCCTACCTCCAAGAATAGTTATATTTTTAATAGATTTTTAAAATAAAATGACAAAAACAAAATAGTATAGAATGCTAAAAAATAATATTAATAGCAATATGAAATGTATTCCTAAATATAATATTGTCAACACTTAAGAATTACAAATATAAATACAATGGAAATATGAGGGAGTGGGAAAAACAATCAAGAACAATGTCATTTTGAAGGTCTATAATAACTAGGAAGAACAATGTCATTTTGAAGGTCTATAATAACTAGGAAGAACACTATTTTCTTGCACAAATTGTTATGACAGCTCCACGAAATTATAAGTGAGCAAGAAAATTTCACATGCACCAAGAACTAAGTAGAGCTTCATAGAATGGCAATAAAGGTTGGTGTTTTTCTTAGGAGAATGCTTTAGATATTTCTCAAAAGAGTGATAGAGTAAAAAAAATAAAAACATAATGTGAGAGATAGTCAAAATTAGAAGCAAAGAAAGGAAATAGGGTTAGATAATGATTCATAATATGCCAAAGTCATTACCTTCCAAATGGATAGTCATGACAAGGAAAAAGTAACACTTGAATGATCACTAAAATCATAAATTATCATAGGATGCTAGTGTGTTATGCAAATGTCTACATGAGTGCTCTTGATTAGACAATCCAAAATCTAGAAACATCTAAAATAATAAAAACATCACAAGGATTGTACAAAACATCAAAAAAGGCACTAACATCCTAACATTAAGACAACTCAAACTACCACACCAAATTGAGTGCAAAACAATGTGAATTTGCAAGGATATGTATTTTTTATGTTACATTTTGACCCCTACTTTTGTGGTTATATGATCTATGCTAGATAGACACTTTAAAGTAAATGTGAGAAAATGCTAAAAACTAATATATACTGAAGGATACTATAAAGGATGTAGAAATCTCTTCAAGGGGAGGAACCATGCCTCTAAGTTGATAACCTACAAAATAAATATACTAATTAGTAAAAATCTACACAAGAAATAGACAGTAGACACATAAAGTCTTGCAAAACAAATATGTTAAGTAAATCACAAAGCTAAAAAAAAGCATAAGCACATACAAAAGATAATACAATACAAATAGTCATGCAAAATAAACATACAAGAGACATAGAAGAGAAAGGGAGAGAAAGGATAATTAAAGGGATAAATATCAAGGTGTATTTTCTAGTAATGTACTAGTAGAAACAATGATAAGTATGGCTAATAGATTGTGTTATGCAAGAGTCCATATGATACGTTCATGAATTATAGGCACTACAAATTATGTTATAAGGTGACTATAAAGAATACCAAACAAAGGTAGGACATTTGAAGACCCACAAGCTAGCAAGCTACATTATTCTAGGTGGTTCATTTGCTACTCATATTGGAAAATCACATGCTATAGGGAGTGTGAAAGTGAGGTGTGTGTAAATGAAAGTACCCCTTAAAATAATCACATGATACAAAGAACGTAGATTAGTTTAAGGTAGAAAATGGGGGAAAATACATCATTGTACTCATGAAATGGCATATCACAACATAGAGTATTATAAAAATAAACATCACTCGAAAGCACACACATTGAGGGATACATTAGCTTAGAGTTAATATACATATAAAAAGTAATCATAAATATCATGTAGAGGAAGAATTTCTAAATTGACATCATTCTCTAAGCTAAATCATATTATGAATACAAAGGAAGAATTGTACATGAAAACAAAATAAAATTTTGGGTCAACATAAAAGAGGCCTAAATATCTTGATGCTTTGTATAGTCCCTAAAAGTGAAAAATAGATCAATGAAACGATATTTTTTTAGCTCTTATATCCATTTACCTGCAAGGGTAAAATAAGTCCTTCAAGAGAGACTAAAAAAAAAAAACATGAAAAATTATGAGGATCACATAACAAACACATAAAAAACAAATGAAATGAAGGTGCATCTCTTAGGATAATCCTCAAATAGAGAATCTTCCTCCCAATCTAGATCACAAGGGGAAATCTAGGATGAGCTACAAGAGGGAGAAGAATTAGAGTTGTACTAAGTGTCTCACCTATAACAAGACATAAGGATTTAGTGTTGAAGTTGATGATTGAAATCCACAACACCCATAAATCACCTATAAGAAATTATCCTATCACAAAAGAAAGATCAAAGCAATTGATTTTCTATGCAACCAAGGTAGAAAAGATTGAATCCAAAAGAGCGTTGATATGTGCAATGTATTAACTTGAATGGTTTTGAATTGAATTGTTACAATGAATGTGCAAGCTTTATAAAAGCATGCAAAATAAAACCCTAGATGAGGATTTGACTAGATAGTGACAAGTGTTCTAATCTCATGCAATGAGACAACTTGTCCTATATTTAATTCAAACTAATAATAAAAAAGCACTCTTGTTGAAGACAGCAGCCTTTTCAGCTAATTTCTTTTCAAAGACAATACGCATGAAGACAATAATTAAATATAGCCTTTGACTATTTAATTATTTTATGCGTTTTAATGAAGAGACATTCCTTTTGATAACAGATGCATTTAAAGAGATACAAATTTAATAATGAGGAGGTGCGAATTTTTAAGAGGCCGACTTCTTGTTTATGAAAAGACGTCTTTGCATGAGGCCGACATTGCAATATGAAAGATCACATCCTTTGAGATATTACTATAGTTGGATATATATAGAGTTCGCTGTTGGTTACTTCACAATTAATATATTTCAGTTCGATTTATTCCCTCATTCAAGTGCGAATTCCTTTAAGAGCAGATTGCGAATTTCTCTAAGTGCAGATTCAGATTTCAAGGAAGTGCAATGTATCTTCTGTTATTGCATCTAGAGTTGATGCTGGATATCGGCCTTGTATTGGCCTCATTGTAAAGAGAATTACTGCCTTTACTTATATATATAAAAGAGAGATCTTTGTTGCTGGGTTTTTCTCCCTCAAGAGGAGGGTTTTCCCGGGGTATATGCTGTGTTACTGTGTCTGATTTTTGAATTAATTTTCTGTGCACTAATCTGATCACTAATTTAACATGGTATCAGAGCGGGTGTGAAGAAAGATCGTGGTTAGATTTGTGCTTTCACAGCTTATTCTATTCTTTGTTGAAGGGTCCTATCTATCCTCACTTCATTCAAAATGGTGAACCGATTGAAGATCGAAGATAGACTCGATGGAGCTTCAAACTACACCTCATGGAGATTCCGAATCATGCTTACATTGGAGGAGAATGATTTGGTTGAATTTGCAGAGTCCAAGGTTCCCGAACCTGAAGAGGAAGAAGAGAAGCTGCAATGGAGGAAGAAAGATATCAAAGCAAAGAAGTTGCTAGTTGACTCCGTTAAAGACCACATTGTCCCTATTGTTTCCAAGTTGAAGACCGCTAGGGAGATGTTCAAAACTTTGGAAGAAATGTATGAAATCAACAACACCAGCAGGGCTCTTGCGCTGAAGCAACAACTTCATCATGTGAAGATGTCGAAAGGAGAGACCGTGATCGCCTACTTCATGAGGATTGCAGAATTGAGAGATCAGCTCTCCTCCATTGGTCATATGGTTGAAGATAAAGATTTGACAATGCTTGCACTCAACGGGTTGCCATTATCTTGGGAGTCCTACATTCAAGGAATTAGTGCAAGGTCTAAACTTCCGAAGTTTGATCGTTTGAGGGCTGATTGCATCCAAGAGGAATCAAGGTTGATGGCTAGAGGTGTTGGCCCAAGTTCTTCTAATCAAGAAATCCATGTTCTTGCAGCCCAAGCTTCGAAGAAGAAAGGAAAAGGTGGAAAGAAGGGACACTTCAAGAGGAATCGTGATAAAGGAAATGATGATGCTTCCCCTCCCAAGAAGAAGCGAGATTTGTCTAAAATTCAATGCTTTAGGTGTGACAAGTTTGGTCATTTTGCTAAACATTGCCCTGACAGACCTAAGCATCAAGCCTCCGTTGCAGATGTAGAGAATGTTTCTCCTCAGAAGGATGAATATCTGTTTTGTTCAGCCTTGTCAAGCAATGTTGCCACCGACACCAACACATGGTTGATTGACAGTGGTGCTTCTCGTCACATTACCGGATTCAAGGAGCACTTATCAAATTTGGTGAAGAAAGACTCTTTGGAACAAGTTATCATTGGAGATGATGCTAGCTACACCGTGAAAGGGATTGGGACCTCTACTCTCCATTTGGATTCAGGTATTACACTTCAGTTGAGCAATGTTCTTTATGTTCCGGGGATCAAGCACAATCTCATCTCTATTTCAGCCCTAGAAGATAAAGGATATCAAATTGCCTTCTCAAAAGGCAAAGTTCTTGTATGGATGGAGAACTCTAGCTTCAAAGATGCTCAAGTTATTGGAGTGAGACATGAAAGTCTCTACAGGGTTTGCACTCGTCCTCTACAAGCATTGGTTCATGATACTTCTTCTCTATGTGATCTTTGGCATCGAAGATTGGCGCATCTACACTTTCGTGCTTTGCCTATTATGGAGAAGATGGTGACAGGTCTACCTAAGTTCGACAAGGAGCATGAAGGCACTTGCAAGGGTTGCGCTCTAGGTAAGAATGTAAAAGCCTCTTTTCATAGTAGTGAAAGTAGATCTAAGAGTATTTTAGATCTCATCCATTCAGATTTATGTGGTCCTATGTCTGTTCCATCTTCAAGTGGATTTTTGTATTATGTACTATTTATTGATGATCACTCTAGGAAAACTTGGATTTATTTCTTGAGGTCTAAAGAGTCTGAGGAAGTATTAGCTAGATTTAAGGAGTTTAAAGCCTTAGTAGAAAACCTTTCTGGTAAAAGAATTAAGGTCCTTAGATCTGACAATGGTGGTGAATACACCTCTGGTAGTTTTCTAGCCTTTTGTACGGATGCAGGGATTAAGAGGGAGTTCTGTGTTCCCTATAATCCTCAGCAGAATGGTGTTGCAGAAAGAAAGAACAGGACAATCATGGAAGCAACAAAGGCCATGATTCATGATCAAGATTTGCAGACTTTCTTATGGGCAGAAGCCTCACGGACAGCTGTATATGTACAGAACAGAAGTCCTCACAAGGTCTTGGAGAATATAACTCCGGAAGAAGCCTTCACAGGGAAGAAGCCTGAAGTCAGTCACTTAAGAATCTTTGGATGTCCTGTTTATATCCATGTTCCGAAGGAGAAGAGAACTAAGTTGGAGCCTTCTCGCAAGAAGGGCATCTTTGTGGGCTACAGCGAGACATCTAAAGCCTACAGAATTTACATTCCAGGACAAAAGTTGATCGAGATCAGTAGGGATGTTACCTTTGAGGAAGACATTGCATTTAGGAGATCCAAGGGCACTCACATGGAGATCAGTAATGAAGAGTCTCCTCAGGATATGGAAGTTGATCATACTCCTGAGATTCAGAGGGAGACTGTTGAACCAAAAGAAGATGCTGATCCTATTGAACCCTTGGAGCCTACTGATGGGCCTACTAACATTGTCATTGGAAGAAAGAGACGTCTATGGGCTAGGCGCACTATGCAAGAGGCAGAAAGCTTTGCAGCTCCTAGAGGCACATTTAGAGAAAGTAAAAGGCCTCATAAGTTCTTCAATTATGTTGCCTTGATGAGTCAGATTATTGATTCAGAACCTTCATGTGTTGAAGAAGCATTCAGTCATCAGGTTTGGAGAGATGCAATGGCAGAGGAGTATCAATCAATTCTGAAGAATGATGTTTGGGACATTGTTCCTAGACCTAAGAGCAAATCAGTGGTATCTTCGAAATGGCTCTTCAAAATCAAG
>VDFB02062064.1:0-21474 GCA_007258455.2 Sequoia sempervirens | reverse complement strand
CCGTCCTTCCACCCTAAAATACTAACATGTCAGTGAAAACATAATACCATTACACATATAAATTTAAGAACTTATCATTACAGAATAAATCAAATCATCTATGCATATTATATCATCAATTGCTACACACATAATGTAAGAGCAGTAAACAAATTAACCAAGAAACCACACATGATCAAATAGAAATCCACCATACAGAACATCACAGAGTGTCCATAAAAGTATCAAAAGTATCTAATGAGCAAATCAACATGGGAGTATTACATCCTCCCCCCCCCAGAACATGGCTTACTCCTGGAAGCCAGAGAACAAATAAGGGTAAGCCTCCCTAATGAGAGATGCATCTTCCCAAGTTGCCGAGGTTTCGTCATTCGGATCCCATTGGACCCGCACCTGCTCAATATCTCTGCCCCTGAGGGCGAGACTCCGACGCTGAAGCACGGCCACGGGCTCTAGAGCTAGTTGCCTGTCCTCGACCTGCAAAGCATTCCAATACAGCACATGAGTAACATCAGGAAAGTAAGGCCTCAAAATAGAAACATGGAAAACATCGTGAATCCGCGACAGACAAGGTGGCAAGGCTAGGCGATAGGCAACAGGTCCGATCCTCTCTAACACCTCAAAGGGCCCAACAAAGCGGGGTGCCAACTTAGAACCCTTTCCGCAACGGATAGGACTCTTCCGTGGACGCACCCGGAGAAAAACACGATCCCTAACTGCAAACTGCCGATCAACACGATGAGCATCTGCATACTTTTTCTGCCTATCTTGGGCTGCCACAAGATGCTCTTTGATACGCGCCACCTGGTGTTCCATATCCCGAAGCATGTCTGGTCCAAGAAGAACCCTGTCCTCTAACTGATCCCAGCTCAAAGGGGTACGGCAAGGACGACCATACAAAGCCTGAAAAGGTGTCATGCCAATGGAGCTATGATAACCATTATTGTAGGCAAATTCAATCAAATGCAAGTACTCCTCCCAGCGAGATTGCTGATCCATAACGTACATGCGGAGCATATCCTCTAGCACCTGATTAACTCTCTCAGTTTGACCATCTGTCTCAGGATGATAGGCAGAGCTAAAATTCAACTGAGTCCCTAGAGACCGCTGCAACGAAGTCCATAGTGCCGATGTAAACACTGGATCTCTATCAGATATGATCCTCCGTGGTATACCATGTAATCAAACTATGTCCTCCATAAAAATCCTCGCTACTACAGATGCAGTATAAGACGATCTGATAGGAGAGAAATGAGCTACTTTGGTTAACTTGTCTACAGTGACCATGATTGCATCATGACGCCTAGAAGACATGGGCAAACCAACGATAAAATCCATAGAAATGATATCCCATTTCCACTCAGGAACAAGGTTAGGCTGTAGTAATCCTGCCGGATGATGATGTTCTGCCTTCACCCTCTGGCACTCCAGACATCTAGCTATGAAATCGGCGATATCTCGCTTCATTCCTGACCAAAAATATAATGAACGCAGATCTGCATACATTTTCTTAACCCCTGGATGTGCCGAATAGGGAGCCCTGTGGGCTTCAGTCAAAATTAGGGTACGAAGACCCTCTATAGGAGGTACATACATACGCCCTGAATATCACAAAACACCATCAGAATCCAAAGAGTACCCAGCAAATTTTCCTTCAAGAGACCGGCCTGACTTGATCTCAGACTTCACCTCTGAATACCAACTATCTGAAGGGAGAGTATTGAGGATCTGATTCTTCAAATCAATACCAAGAGTCATAGAAGAGATCTCATGCCTACGCCTACTCAAAGCATCAGCTACCACATTCTCCTTACCCTGAATATATTTCACTTCGAAATCATACTCGCATAAAAATTCCATCCATCTCCTTTGTCTAGCATTCAAATTCGGCTGCGTAAATATGTATTGTAGACTACGATGATCCGTATGCAACTCGAATTGATGCCCTAAGAGAAAATGTCTCCATCTAACCAGAGCATGGACTACTGCAGCCAACTCAAGATCATGAGTAGGATAATTCAATTCATGATCCTTTAGTTTCTGAGATTCGTATGCAATCACACGACCTTCCTGCATCAAGACGGCCCCCAGGCCTTCCAAGGAGGCATCGGTACACACCACAAACTCTCCTGCCGGATCTGGTACTGCCAAAATAGGTGCACTTGTCAGTTTCTCCTTAAGAGTCTGAAAAGCCTGCTGACATTTTTCTGACCACAAAAATTTATTCCCTTTTCTCTGGAGAGAGGTAATGGGATGCACAATCCTAGAAAAGCCTTGGACGAACCGCCGGTAATAACCTGCAAGCCCCATGAAACTGTGAACTTCTGAGACATTAGTTGGTACGGGCCAATCCACAATAGCCTGAATCTTTGCAGGGTCCACAGAGATTCCTTCACCTGAGATAACGTGGCCAAGATACTGAACTTTTGTCTTGTAGAAATCACATTTTTCCAAATTGGCGTATAACTGGTTTTCCCTCAAACATTGCAATACCTGCTTGAGATGTTCCTCATGTTCCTCCATAGACCTTGAATAGATCAATATATCATCAAGGAACACAAGAAAAAATCTATCCAAAAAAGTCCTGAATACCCCATTCATCAAGCTCATGAATACTGAAGGTGCATTCGTCAACCCGAACGGCATCACTGTGAACTCATAGTGTCCGTATCGAGTGCGAAATGCGGTCTTATGAATATCCTGCTCTGCAATCCTCAACTGGTGATATCCGGACTTCAGATCAATCTTGGAAAATATCTTTGCCCCTCTTATCTGATCGAAAAGATCATCTATTCTGGGCAGGGGATAACGATTCTTCACTGTTACTTTGTTCAACTGTCTATAATCAATGCATAGGCGAAGAGAACCATCCTTCTTCTTCATGAAAATCACGGGGGCTCCCCATGGAGAGACACTCGGACGGATAAACCCTTTTGCTAACAACTCTTCCAACTGGAGACGAAGCTCTTGAAGTTCCTGTGTGGTCATTCGGTACGGAGCCCGAGAGATAGGCTCAGCTCCAGGTACTAGGTCTATCCGGAAATCTATATCCCGTTTAGGCGGCATTCCAGGGATCTCACTCGGAAACACATCAGCGAACCCCTTAAGGAGAGGATAATCATCCAAGGATTTCTCTCGACTATCATCAGTCTCAAGATCGTGCACTGCTACTGCGAAGAGCTGACAACCCTGATGGAACAACCTTTTTAATTGCATGGCAGAGATCATCCGCAAGGAAATAGGCCTCTGAGTGCCCACGATCTCCACCTCCTTTCCAAAATCATTGGTACACCGCACTACCTTACGACGAAAATCCAACAAAGCATGATGAGAACACAGCCAATCAATTCCCAAGACTATATCATATGAACCCAAGGGTAAGATCCGAAGATCCACCTGAGTTGAAAAGGCTCCCAAATCTAACTTACAACCCTGAACAAACTCTTCTACACGAATCTTTGACCCTGAGGCTAGCTCAACCTGCCAAGCCATGCCTTGCCTAGATGCCACCAAACCACATTGCTTCACAACGGAAGGAGATATGAATGAATCATAAGCACCAGAATCAAAAAGTATGGAGATTTTAGTACCCTTCAACACACCTGATGTTTCAATCACAGTACCCTGATGCTCGGCCTGCCGATTATCTACTGCTACAAAAACCCGATGAGATTTCCCTGCATCACCTACTGTAGGCTCTGAAACGGCTGGCCTCTAATTAAATTCTGCAGTGGTCTTCTGTGGACACTGTCTGGCGATATGCCCCTGCTGCCCACATGAGAAACAACCTGTTCCTCTACCAAAGCCTCTAAACTTAGAAGGCACATTTGACTGCTGAAAGCTTCCTCTGGTTGGTGCTAACTGTGCACTTTGTGCAGGTTGCACAGAACGATCAGGTTTATCTCGCTGCCAACTACGAACCTTCCTACCCTGAAACCTGTCTCTCTGCTGAGACTGCGATTTATTCTGCTTGGATTGAGACTGCTGCTGGTGTGATCCACCCTTAGATGGCATCTGAAAGTTTCTGGAAGACCCTACATACTGAGACTGCCCACCTCTAGAACTTGTTCCTAGTGCCGGAGCACTGCCAATCTGAACTCCAACATGCCCTCCAAGAGCCATAGCCAGGTTTTCCTCTACCAACCGAGCTTTTTCCACTGCCACCTCCATTGTCTTTGGCTCGAAGACCCTTACTCCACCACTGATACGTGCATTCAGACCTCGAACAAAATGCTGAACAAGCAAACCCTCGTCGTGATTAATCCCAGCATATTGCTTGAGTTCATAGAACCGTCGCTCATACTGCTCAACGGACATAGACATCTGCTTAAGATCATGGAACTCATCGGCTCTGCGCTGCCTCCAGTGATCAGAGAGAAACCGAGCCCTGAACCTGTCCAAGAACAATTCCCATGTGACCACACTAATATCCAAGTGCAACTTCTGTTCTTCCAACCTCCACCAGGTAGAGGCGAAACCCCGCAAATGCATTATTGCACACCGAGCCTTGGTATTGCTACCGAAAGGGTGCATTGCAAAGCAACGATCCAAATCTATCAACCAGGTTTCTACTTCCAAGCCCCCTCCCGAGCCATCAAAGGTAGGAGGGTGAGCTCTCAACAAATCCCTCATATGTCCTGCTATTACCGCATCCTGATCTGCTGGAACATCCCTGTGCCTTGGAGACCTTTCTCTCTCTCTTTCGATCCGTGACTCTTCCTGAGTCCTAGGTCCCAAACGATCCAGGAGTTCTCCTAGAAGACGTTGCAACTGACCATCCAAACCAGGTTGCCCCTGATTCTGGTCACCAACTGGTGGATTGCTTCGAGGATTTGAGTTTTCTTCATGTCCCGAACCATGGAGACTTGGTGGGGATGGATTATGATGACTGCTTGCTCGACCACCACCTCAGCCTCTTCCACGGCCACGGCCACGACCTCTAGCTCGAGGCATGATCCTGCACACCGTTATAGTATGTAAGATCAAAGCTAGCACAACAGTTGCCTAATGGACACAAACTACCCAAGGGACCCAGCGTTAGCAACCTTGGCTCTGATACCAAGTTGTAACGCCCCGCCACGCAACCCCAAAAGAATTAAGTAAAATGCAACCATTTTTTTTTTAAAAGAGAGTAATAATTAACATAACATAATCATAAATAGATTTGCATAACTTAATTCCCTTGAGGAACACGAGGTCGTTACATAACATACATAATTAACTAATCATTACATGATTCAATTTTTAACCATCCATAAAAGTAATTACATCAATAACAACAAAATAGGAAACATGATAAAATAATAACCAAAGTTACAACATCACTATGAATCCTCCTCAAGACTGAGGTTACAATTATAGTACATTACATCATCATATGATTACATTACAATAGCACCATGTGCAAAATTATACAAAACTTCCCAATTAGGTGGGAATGATACATCAATAACACGAACCATATAAATGCATAGATCAGAAACCCACAAACAAATCCACTGAAACTGCAACCCGACACCGCAAAATGAACCTACATAAAAGAGAAGATCCCAACGGGGTACAGAACACGATCCACCCGACCACCCCCGTGCTAGGAGTTGCGAAGGAAGAGGTTCCCGACCAAGGCCAATAAAACATAATCTCACAAACAACTAAATGAAATCACGCAACACATAAAAGTATTCAAATTCGAACAACAATAAAAAAAACCATCAATACGAAGCAAAGGACCGATTCCAGAGGATTTCCAAAAGACAACATAAACATGAATGTTAGAGGAGAGTGTCATCGCATGGCTTAACATGGATTCTCCAGACTACCTAACGCAAGGTGCCGCCTCTGTCTACTGACAAATTATCCAGACAATCCGAGCGCTAGGAGCCGCCTCCATCTATGGTTATCCAGACTGCCTATCGCAAGGAGCCGCTCCATAGGGTTGCTCATGCGGATCCGTTACCCTTCGCGAAGACAAGGCAACGAACATGCCCACCACAGCCTTCTCAATCCCCTTTAGTCTGTGATAGCACTCAAAGGCGGATGAGGCAATAATTATCTTTTTAGTGTGTTACTACCCAATCCTAGTTAATTATTTTAATTATCACTTATTAAATCTACTCTGACGAGGGCTATCCTGGCGCCCCTTTGTGCGCCGACCACCCACTCAGAGCCACTCCCTCTAATCATTCAATCACAGCACAATAACAACAAGGATTGCACAAGATAAATAATTACATCAAAGGACAATCAATCATGAGGCATGACCATTTCACCAACTGCAAGGGATCACCTTCACAATTCAGTACAATCCAAATATATAACCCACCACAGACATCTCCAGCCTAAAATCAAAGCAAAATCAAAGGCAACCGCCTTACCCCACCTCTGGAATCAAGTAGGTTCCTAACCAAAATAAAACACTTCTAAGGTTTCCCCGATAGAAGGAAATTCCCATCATTCATGAATAATATACTCAAAAGAATTCATAAACAATAATACCACAAACCACGTTAAACACGGAACGATTCACATCAAATCGTAAACCAATGCACAACAAATTTCCATTTACAACATTAATTTAGCGTTATGATTATCCATTATTTTCATCTTTGAAGTACTCAATTCTTAGTGAACAAAACTATTTACAACCCATCTTTTACAATACTATCAATTAAATCTAACCTACAATTAAGTTACAATTTACATATTCATAAATTGACACACACACACGCACACACACACATATATATATATATAGAGTATTAACATTAATAATAAAATTAACCCTAATACCCATATATATATATATATATTGTATATAAAAATTTTATTCCAGATTAATTTCCTTTAACTTGATTATCGAATTGATAATGTACAAATCCCAATTTGAAGACATATAATTAATAACCATCATGCACCACAGTCATCATAAAAATAGGAATTTACCACATACAGTAAATATTATATAAACAGAGATTTACCTTCTCACTCTACTAAGAACTAATTAATTTTTAACCCAATGAATATTACAATTCATGTATATAAAATCCACACATATACACACAAATATACAAAGCATTAACTTAATATTAATATGAACATTAAATTTACCCCAATGATTATATCTACTTAAGGGTACAACATTCAACGAGTAAACTATTGTAATCTATCAAAATAAAATTGCCCTACAAGTAAATCAAAATTTACATATATTTATGTGCGGATAAATGTAATTATAATTGTATTTTAAATCTAACTTACAGTTAAGCCACAAATTACTCATATATAAATTTCCACATATAGCTATATAATTATTAAATTTGACTCAATACCTATATAAATATCATGTATGACCGAATGTAAAAGAAATTTCATCCTAAATTAGTTACCTTAAAGAACACAAAATTCAGCCAACTGGTAGTTACATATTTTGAAATTAGAACATTTATCTCCGTAAGAATACGGGTGCAACAGAGAAAATAAAATAAAATAAAACACAGTGGTCCAACGAACTTACATTTGGCGATGGTAAAGAGCAAACGCCGCTTAATATTACACAGGAAAAAAAAAATAGAAAGAAATGACGCACAACAATTAATATTCATGCCCCAAAATTGACGTCCAAGATCTTAATACACCAATGCATAACTTACGGAATACGGACCCCACTAATTATCTGGTTCACAGCCGAAACAAAATCTAAAATATTCAAAACAGAAGAGCACGGCAAAGGTGAAAATAAACTAATAGTAAACCACAAAGAAAGGAACGTGATACACAGCGAACCCCCGGAAAAAAAAATGACAGACTGCGCAGCCAGTTATAAGACCGATCACTAAATATTTTCTTTTTAAACTAGGACCAATGCATATCATTCAAATGGAAGAGCACTGACAACGCTATACACAGCATAATCTTAACAATGTTTAGGAACATAACAAACCTACACCATGAATTTTTTTACAACTTTCAATTACAATAACCAACAAAAGCCGAAATACTTCCCTATACAGCAACGCAAACACCTGAAACCCACGCTGCAATTCCTGTCAACTTCTAAGACATGCATCACCGAATTCGGCAAGATAAGGTGGACGCCACTATACACAATACTAAGGAATGGACAGCAAATTAAACCCGCGCCATCGCCAGGAGTGGAGGACATAGAAAAAGATATATAACAAGTATAGTGTAAGCTATGTTCAAAAAAAACAACATAACCAAAGTTCTGTAATAGCTAACGCCGCTATTTGCCATAATGCACTATAAAATACTAACAAACAATTCAAATGTTCCAATCCAAATATCGATATAAATATTTACTCAATGAAATCTTGCGCGAAACAATTGAATAAAATTCACTGTATTGAATCCCATTCAACCAATTTTCATAATAAAATAGAAATTCCTAATTCTAAATGTAAAAACTCCCAATTCTTAACAAAAGATATTTCCCCAAATAAATAAAGTAATAATGATTTCCCCACGAATTTTTTTTTTATAACCAATAGTGAATCCACGGAGTCAATGAAAGCAAATAAATAAATGAATGTATCCAAATTAACCCGGATTCACCATCCCCAAAATCAATGTTTTAATTTAACAAAAGAAATTTCCAGTACTGGCAAAACCTAGCTACATTTTACCATTCCCTACAACTTACGTTTCTTTTTAAGGTAAATTGCATTAGGAAATTTTAATCATTTTCCCGGATTTTAAAAGTTAAATTTGCAATTCTTTTCAAACGGAAATTTTTTTTTTACACAAAATTTATCACAGCCTGAAATTTAAAACAGCATGGAAAACTAGAACCAAGGTATAGCAATGAGATTACAAATTTCGAGAGGAACCTGGCGTCCTACGGCCGAAGCAGAATTTCCCCCACAGACGCTTTTCTCCTCTTCACACGCTACCTTCTATCTTACCGCTTCTTTCCCCAAATCAAATTTTTCCAGCCCCCCTTCCAAAAAATTTCTCCTCTTTTAACCTTTTCCCTTTTTACAACCGTCCACTCCTTTTCTTTCCGTTTCCGCGGAAGGTTTTTACAACGTAACTAATTTCCTTCTTCCAAAAACTCCCGCAAACTTACCTACTTTAGTTAATCATTTTTGTAATAGGTTACTTATTTATTTTAAATTCACTCCGCTCAACTTCCCATTAAAGTAACTTTAATTATTTACTTATTAACTTTTAAACCAATAATTTCTCTTAATTTCTAAATTGAATTAAAACAAACTTTTGCAACAATTAACTTTTAACTTAAAATATAATTAACTTAGATTTAATCTTTTAATTCTTAATTAATTAAATTAACCAACATAATAAATTAATTAAATCCTCTAACTCAACACAATTGAAAAATTAAGACAAAATCGGACCAACACATGACTCAATAAACCCATACAAAAGACGAACTTGGGTCGGGAAACCCTTCCTTACAACTCCTTTTAACCACACCGTACCCGTTGGGTTTGATTTGTGCTCGCCCTGTCCTGCCGAAGCAAGTGGAGTCGAGGCTTTTAATCCTGCAATCCCTGCAAACAATTAAACGTCAAGTAACATATAATCTCCATTGCAAAACACATGGTGAAAGGAAATAGCGGGGTAGTAGGGCACTCGCAAGCGAGTGGTACTACTCCGTCCTTCCACCCTAAAATACTAACATGTCAGTGAAAACATAATACCATTACACATATAAATTTAAGAACTTATCATTACAGAATAAATCAAATCATCTATGCATATTATATCATCAATTGCTACACACATAATGTAAGAGCAGTAAACAAATTAACCAAGAAACCACACATGATCAAATAGAAATCCACCATACAGAACATCACAGAGTGTCCATAAAAGTATCAAAAGTATCTAATGAGCAAATCAACATGGGAGTATTACATTGGTGAGTTGCAACATTACATATTGTTCATTCATCATTCCTCCTTTTCATTTTGATTTCATTACAAGGTTTGATTACCAAAATAGGGTTTGACCAAGGAAAACCCCTTTCTACTAATAAAATAAAATTTTCCCCTCTTTAGTGTGTGATTTGCAAATCTAAGTTGAAGACTCTCTAAGGAGAAAGATTGGAGAAAGGTTGTCAAGTGTTCAAAGTTGCTAAAGTTGTCACATCATCTACAAGATCATTGAAGGACATCTACAAAGTAGAATTAAACATTTCAGATCCAAAAACTAGGTTGAAAAGAAAAAGTAAAGGTTGAAGAGAAGAATTAGATCCTGATCCTCTAAAAAATTCAAGCAAGAATAATACACCACTTCTGGTGTATGCATCCTAGTACAGTGAAATTTGTAGTTTTTAGGAGTTCCAGACTTGTCTTTGCTAGATTTTTGTTCATGCCTTGAAACCCTAATTTGGGACTAAATCACCCAAACTAGCGTATGAGTTCCAATAAACATTAAGTTCAACATTTTTAGCATTTCAGGTCTTCATTCAAGTTGCTACAGGTTTTCAAGTGATCCTCTTTGCTTCTACTTTTTATTATGTTTTGCATCCATTTCTAGGTCATTTAGTGAAGTCTTGCATATCATTAGGTCTTGTCATTATATCTTGCATGTCATTAGTCTTTCCAAGCCCTAGCTTGGTGATGAACCCCTCTTTAGTCATTTACCATACCCTATAACATCCCTATTGAAAATCTATTTCCTTCATTTCATCCCTAGCTTGAGATCTCTAGGGGTTTCCTCGAATGTTATGTTAGAAAAATAGGAGGGTCTTATCTCCCTTGTTCCATCTCCTAAAAAGGTGGAACCCTATTTCCAACATTACAGATACAAATTATCTTCAAACTTATGAACAAGCTAAAAATAAACCTCATTGGTAAAAGGCTATGCAAGAAGAATATAACACATTAATTGCAAATCAAACTTGGGATCTAGTTCCTTTACCTCATGGAAAGAATCTTGTTTCATGTAAATGGTTGTATAAAACTAAGTTCAATTTACATAATGAGGTTAAAAAATTTAAAGCTAGATTAGTTTCTAGAGGCTTCTCCCAAGTGGAAGTCCTAGATTATAATGAAAAATTTGCTCTAGTGGCTAGAATTCCAACTATTAAATTAGTCCTTGTTTTAGCTTTTGACATGTATTGTCCCATTCATCAAATGAATGTTAAAAGTGCATTCTAAAATGGTGATTCACATTAAGAAAATTTTGTCTCAACCTTTGGGTTCTATTAAGAAAGGTAATGAACGCCTTGTTTTCAAATTACAAAAAACAATTTATAGTTTAAAACAATCTCCTAAAGAATGGTATTCTAAAATTAATGCTTTCTTTACATCTCAAGGTTTCATTAGAAGTAAAATTTATCCTAATTTATAGATTAAACATAGTGAAAATGATATTGTGATCATTATTTTATATGTTGATGATTTTTATTGTCACTTCTAGTTCTAACAACTTGATTTGTGATACTAAGTCTAAACTCAATCATCAATTTCAAATGACTAATTTAGGCTTATTACATTATTTTTTGCATATGCAAATTTGGAAAACACCTAAAGGTATTTTTATTTCTCAACATAAATATGCTCAAGATCTCTTAGACAAAATTTAAAATGCATGATGAAAATTATGTTTCTACTCCTTGTGAATTAGGAACTAAATTATTGGTTGATATGAAAACTCCATTTGTTGATCCTACTTTATACACAATTAGTTGGAAATTTAAATTACTTAACTCTTATTAGACTTGATATCTCTTATAGTGTTGGTTTAGTTTATAGATGCATGTCTAAACCACAATAAACTCATTTTAAAGTTTCAAAAATAGTTTTAGGATATGTTAAATGTACTATTAATTTTGGTCTCTTTTATGATGCAAATTGTGAATTTTTTTAAATGGTTATTCTTATTCAAATTTAGGAGGTGATACCAATGATGGGAGATCCACTTGTGGTTATTGTTTCTTTGTTGGATCAAGTGCAATATCATGGAATAGTAAGAAGCAACAATCTACTTCTCTTGGCTCTAAAAAAGCATAATATATTTAGGTTGTACCAATGCATCCAAAGAAGCACTATGGTTGAGAAGACTACTTGAAGACTTGGGTCTACCTCAAAATGATCCTACACCCTTATATTGTGATAATTAAAGTACCATTCCTTTGGAAAAAATCTAATATTTCATGTAAGGACCAAGCACATTGTTCTTCAACATCACTTCATTAAAGAGGAAATTGAAGAAAAAGAATCTATTTTGTATTGTAAAGGTGAAGATCAAGTTGCAGATATTCTCACCAAACCACTTTGTAAAGATAAATTTCTCCATCATTGTATGTAACACCCCTCCATTTTGTGCTTTGTTAATCAGACAATGTTTTCTTTATGATGCCTTGTGTTTTGATTATGTTAATGATGTAAACTTCGTCAGTTAGTGATACTGTATTGGTGAAGGGGATGGGATCACATCACTCGCATTCGAGCGCCCCGTGATTTCGCGATTTCCTCTTCACGGTGTGTTTTATTATGTTTTATGTATGTTCGACACTCGTGTTGTTGTAGGATGCAGGTACATGACATCAACTTCACCTGGTTCCACAGGTCTGAGCGTGTCCCTTGTTCGATGGAAATCGATTGGGAGATAGTAGCTAGGTTTTTCTATGTCAAGCCACCACCCTAGTCTTAGTGTGTCATCGGGTTGGTTGTTATGTTGCCATGTCTTCGTGTTCTTTATTTTAATTCAAGTTAAATGGCTTATGTTGCTTAACCATTGATTAAATACTTTTGATTATAATGCTAGGAATGTTACTTTATTAATTAATTTAATTTAGTTAATAAAATAATCTAATATTGGCTTAGATTTATTTTATTGATTAATTAAATTAATTGTGGAATTGATTAAGTTATTCCTTGAATTAAAAGTGTTTAAAGATTTAAATTAGTTTGTGTGAAAAGAAGGTTTTAAAATATGTTGAATTCTATTTAGAAAATTGAAAATTGTTTAAGTTATTTAAAATTCCAAATATTTTCAATGCAATGACTTTGGGGTAGAAAAGATATTTTTGGAAATAGTTGACTTTTTTTGGTAAAAGATATTTGTTTTTGAATTTAAAAATTGAAATTGGAATTTGAATTAAATTTGGATTTGAATTTGAATTTGCAATTTAATTTGAATTGAATTTGAATGTGAATTTGAAATTTAATTTGAAGTGGATTTGAATTTGAATTTGGAAAATTTGGAAAAAGAATATATTTTCATTTAGGGTTTTTCTTTCAATTTTCTTATGGGAAAATTGGTTGCAAAAGAGGGCTTTTGGGTTTTTTGGATGGATTCTTGGTTGAAAGATGAAGATCTTGGGAGAAGTTTGGAGAAGGAATTGCATAAGGTAATTCATGTTTATTGGGAATTTTGGGGAATTTTGAATTTTGGAGAGCAAAACTTGGTTTGAATTCTTTGAAGAATTCTTGGTTTGATTTTGGTGGAGAGCTTGGAGGTGGCTAAGTTTGTGGAGTGAAGAAGTGCTTGGAATTCTCCATTGTTGAAGCTTGCAAATTTTGGAGAAAACACAAGGTTCCATCATCTCTTTCTTCTTCTTCTTGCTCATTTTGAATGATTGAAAATATAGTTTTGATTCAATGAAAATCCATAGAAATGCTCTCAAATTTGCAAAATTGTAGTTAGTTTTGGAAATGGAAAACCAAACAAGAAATTTACACCAAGAAACAGAATGAAAATCAAATAAAACTCTATTTTAGAACTAGATTTTGAAACCCTCTTTGTTGTTTAGAAAATAATTTTTTGTTCTTGCAATGGATTTGGATTATTTTCACAATTTGAGTATGAAATTAAAATCTAGGTATATATATTTGTTATATTTGAAAATTTTGGATTTTGGGATAAACCCAGAAAATACCCTGTATTTTTGCCATGTATAGACGTAGGGATTTTTTTTTATTAAAAAAAAATATATATATATAAATTTTTGTTGTTGTTGTGGGGTGGGAGGTCAAACCCCACCGCCACCACACAGGTCGCGGCCGGAACGGCCACGAACTGTGTGAAGCCCACACAGGCGCGGTCACAACGGCCACGGACTGTGTGGAACTCACACAGGCCGTGGCCCTAGCGGCCACGGACTGTGTGAAGCTAACATAGGCAGCGGCCTTTAGGGCTTCGTTGCAGTTCAACAAAATTTTTTAATTTCGGTTTTTATGTTTTATTTTATAAATATTATTTAATATTATATTAATATTAATATATTATAATATATATATATTATATATATATATAATATTATTATAATATTTAAATAATATTTATTTAAATAATAATTAATTTAAATATATAAATATATGTGATTTATATAATTATGCATATATATTTAATTAGATATATATATATATATGCATAGTATATATACACGTATATTTTTATATATATGATTTTTAAATATTTGGTAAGTTCAATTAAATTGTTTTATATGGAAATTAAAATTGCTTTATTAAGCAGATTGAAATATTTAAAATAAATAGATATTTTAGTAAAGTTTATATTTATTTAATGAACAAGGTGTTATTAGTGTGAAATAAGATTGATTGAATAAGATAAATGCCTTGAATTATTTAAATGATGTAATTTGAAAATAATAGTAAACCTAGAATAAGAAAATCGATTTAAATATTAGTTAAATGACTTCATTATTTAAATGCTTTGATTATGATTATAGATGTGAAATTAGAGTTAATAAATGATTTATTTTAGTTAAACGACCTTGATTATTATATGCTTGATTATGAATTTGGTGGTGAGACTTAAAATACATGAATGACTTTTATTTATTTCAAGTGCAAGAAAAGAAAACTGTGATTGACTGGATTTAGGAAATCTGAACGTTAGCTTGTTATAACTGTTGGAAATGCTTTTAAATGTCTATTCCTTCTTGCTCGATGTTGGGAGTATAGGGTAATTGTTGAAGTCTTCTAGATAGGGGATTGCATCCTGTTGTGGGTTGTCTTTATGTTAGCTAACTTTTGTTGTGTCGTGGAAAATGTGCATAGTTACACCATGTTGTTTCACCCAATTTTCACGAACGGGGATGATATGTGTCTCCTTGGGATTAGGAGAGGGTTATGTGATTTGTGCCTCCTTGGGATTAAGAGAGGGTTATGTAATTTGTGCCTCCTTTGGAAGGAGTGGGGGTTGGTATTTTGTTTCCTCTAGTGTTTGGAGTGAGTTTCCATTGTTCGTTTCCTCCTTGGATTGGAGAGGTCATCTTTCTAGTTTACCATTGGATTGTGGTTTTTTATTGTGGTTGTGTTGTCGATAGGAGAGTGGCTCTTTGTGGGGGTCCAACACACAAAGGGGCGCCAGGGTATCTCACCTAGGGTTTAATCAAGTGATAATCTAAAAGAATTAATGGGGAACTTCACACTAATAAAGTTAATGAATGCCTCTCTCATGAAGTATGTGTTATTAAGGCTCGAGATGAGATGAGACTCATAGTTTTGCATGAGGGTCCAGTGGCTGATAGAGGCAAGCTAGGGTAACCCATGATGGAGGTCTGGCAGCCTAGGAAGGTTGAGCTAGGGTAACTCATGGCAATTTATGTATGACACTCTTCCTACGTCAGCAGTTAGTTAGTTATTGTGTGTTGTACAATGGTGTACTTGTCCTATGTAACCTGGAAGAAATGTATTGTCTTGTGAGTTTTTGTACTGTGTTAAGTGATGTTGTTTGGTATTTGAGTCAGTTCAGTTACATTTAGCCTTTGTCTAGAGGTAGTTGGTCTTGACCAAAAATCCTTGTTACTATCTCCTAGCATGGGGGGTGAGCCTTTTGGTTTCACTTGGTTGGGTGGAACGTGCACCTTCCTCTGTTGGTTTTTTGCTCTTGCTCATGGGGTGAGTCTTTCATGTTGGAGAGCTCGTTGGATGCAGTTTCTTTTCTAGCTTAGTTCTTTTCAGTTGATCTTATATTCTTTTACCCCTCATTTGTCATCATGGTGGAATTTGTAATTTGTAATTATGCTCTTTGGAATTACCTCATTCGGGGAATGAGTGTTGTAATCATATTGTTTAAATATTGTTAATTGAAATCTTTTGGTATTTCTTATCCTTCGTTGTAATTTATCTTGTATGGAATGTATGTTGTCTCATTTCCTTAAGTGATTAATGTTTCGGTTTATATTAATGTTTGTTGTTGTTTGGGTTTTAAAGTAATCCTTGTCTCGTGGCCTTAGAGGTTGTTGGCAATGTGTATTCATATAACATGTTATTTGTACTTAAACAAAAAAAAATTGGTGCATTTAAGTAGTGAATTGCAACTTCCTCTAGGGTTGTGTGGCGGGGCATTACATTGTAAAAATATAGGATTACAACCCATTGAAGGGTTTGATGTAAAATCCCTAAGTAAAACTTAAGGGGGGTGTTAAAAATTAATCTTTACTTAGATGAAGATTATTTATTATTTGTATACTTGTAGGAACATTCCAAAGAATCCTTACAATTATTTTCTCTCATTTGAATACTCTCACACGTGTGAGGATGACTCATTTTTGTAACTCCTATTTGGAGGAATATTAAAGCTTAGGTATAGCCTCCTCCTTATGAGGATCTTGACACCTTACACACACATAGGATGAAATGTGGCATGTATAAAAATGAGAGTTACTTATGCAACTCCTTTCTCACCTCTATTTATTGAGGTGCTTCTCTTCTTCAATTAGTATTCTATACTTAATCTTTCTCTCTCTCTCTCTCTCTCTCTCTCTCTCTCTCTCTCTCTCTCTCTCTCTCTCTCTCTCTCTCTCAATCTCATTGTAATCTTCTTTAGGATTTATGCCATCTTCAGATCTAAGGGGTTTTTTCTTTGTTTTTTCCTTTTACAAGATATTGTGTTTCCTCTTGGATATTTGGTGTGCTTGCTCTCAGTTTTCATCTTGTATGGTATTTTTTTTCCTTCGAACAATAATTTTTGGATTAGTATTTCATTTTATTATTCCTTTCAATTATCTCAAAAATATTTCCTTATAGGGATGGGATTCCATGGACAAAGGCTTCTTAACAAAATTCAAGTGTGTTATGTTGACATTTTTTATTCCACAAATTTTGTAGTGAAATTCAAGCTTACAAGCTTAAGCTTTGAAATTTATGGAAGCTAGTGGTCTCATGAATTTTATTATTTTGTATCTTCAAAATAACAACCATAGATGATTAACAAGCTGTAGGAAAAATTCAAGTTAGTGAGACAATTTCTAGCCACACTCCAAATAACCACTAAAATCTTCAAACTAAAATGTAGGATTACAACTATTTAAAAAATATTCCAATTAATCTTGTAATATATTTGTTTTCTTGCTTTATGGAACCCCTACTCCTTCAAAATAGATCTTAAAGTGCAAAATAATTGCAATATAATTACAACAATTAATATTTATTTCTCTTTCACTAATTAACTTTTAACATTTATAAATAAATTAATCTATCTACAATTTATGACTACTAAAAATGCATTTGATTGTCAATATTTAACTTAGCCTACAAAAATTATTTACATGTAGTCCCCTCTATGTGACACTTATTATTACTTCTTTTGATTTTCTTTGTATAATAGTTAGCACTCCTAATTCCTTGTAGACGCAATTATTTTAATGATATATTTAACCAAGGCATTTTAATCTACTTAGAGTTGTTTTATTGGTTTGATTTTTTTTAGTTTTGACTTTTTTTTCACATTTTATTAATATATAATATATATAATTTTTTATTTACAATTTTAAAATTCTTCTAATTTATATTTATTTAGTTTTCTGAAATTTTTAAATTATTTATTTGTCAAAGTTTAATTATTTATTTGTCAGTTTATTTAGAAAGGAGGCCTTTTACTTTGAATTTATTTAATTTATATTTTTTATTTTATTTTATTTGAAGGGTTATTTACCCTCTTATAAATTATTTTCTCGGTTATATATTTTTTAATTTATTTTTAATATTCTTTAAAATATTATATATATTAATTTATAAGATTTTAAAAAAATAGAATATTGATAATTATATACTTTTAATTTTATAAATCAATCAATTATTTATAATTTTATTATTATTATATTTTTGTAATGCTTTGAATATTCTATCAAATGTTTATGGTATTTTATTATTTCATAAATATTGTCTTTTAAGGATTGGATTCCATGGAGGGAGGCTTCCTAAAATTCAAGTGGGTGTTGTTGAGATTTTTTATTTCATGATTTTTGTATTGAAATTTAAGCTTACAAGCTTAAGCATTGAAATTTATGGAAGCTAGTAATCTCATAAATTTTATTATTATTTTATATATTCAATTCAAGAGAGTAAGCAGAGTTGGATTGGGCCGTGGGTTTGCTTCTCATAGGTCTCGGGTTCAACACCCCGCTCTCGTAGTTGACCGGTGGGCCTATATGTGGGCTATGGTGTCCACCCACAAGTGGCTGAGTTGCGGGACACCCTTGCCATTCCTGCCAAAAAGTTCTAGAATAGTTTTGTTTTAATTTGTTGTGTTTACTAAGTTTTAGTAACAATGTTTATAAAACAAATAAATAATCGGTACATAAAAAGCAAGTTTCCGTTCAAATTGTCCACTAGAACAAACAAGCAAGTTGTCTTAAACAAAATAAATAAGCATAAAACCAAAAAATTCAAAGTGTCAAGGAAATTGGTTTATTATTCTTCATGATATTTTTAGATATCATAGAGCTATTACTGACCTCAAAAAAATCATAAGATCCCATCAACATGTAAATCCACTCTGTTTTGTTTTGTCAAAGATGAATGCGTGTTATTTAAAAATTAATATAATCATATAAATAATGCTTAAATAGTGATGGACTTTGTTCTAGGATAAAATAAGGCATATTAAATATCCTTTCAATTCACCAATAAAGATGAATTTGGCACATCCCATTTTTGAAGCTCCTAGACTATGTTATATTTTTCTTTGTATTTTGATTAGGCAGATGCAAGAATTATATTTTATGTATTTGATTTATTAACTATATGACTAAGACACTAATTAGGTAGGTTACTCTTAATCAATTTAGTTTTGAGAAAATATCTTCTTTGTTTGAATATATATAAGAGTATAAATAGTAGAATATTATATTCTTATTATTTCAAATTTTGGATTAATTATCAAGTATATAAAATATAATAATATGTATATGCTAGATTTTGTAGAAAATCTTGGTAAATCTTGGAAAATAATGGAAAAATTTATGAATTACCATGGCGAATCCTTCCATTTAAATTAAATAAAGATTCTAATATTTAGTTATCACCATTGATCTAAAATATCATCTAATGGGTCTCATTGTATTTCATGAGGTAAAACATACCTACAATGTGTAATTCTTATGGGATCAAAATTTACTTTTAGATCATAGATCTCACCATAGGTACATGAAATACAATGAAGGTCATAAGATTATATTTTCAATAGTAGCAACTAAAAATGACAAATATGACTATAAATTAAATAATAATTATTTTATATTATTGAAAATTATTAACTACTCTTTGTTGGTGTTGAGGGCAATTATTCACTTGTTGTTTAGAAATTCCAAACCTTACACTGTGCCATCTTTTGACTCCCCAAAGTGTAAGAAGATCATTACATCGTAGCTATAAGGCTTTTAAATGAAACAAACCCGCAATGGCTTATTTCCTCGCAATATGCATATGATTGGCCAGGGTCCTCGCTGAGTTGGAAAGCAGTCATTTGATCTAGGAAAGCAGAAGGGGTTTGAGAAGCATTTACGTTTGCAAGGTCAGCTGAAAGTCAATGAAATTAAGGCATTTTTATGACAAGATTTAAGCATTGACAAAGAAGATGAGTTTGTTGTGTAAGGTAGAAAATGTTAGACAAAATGTCAAACTAATTTCAAAGAGGATTTTCAAGGTTTAACAGATAAAATGCTAGTTAAAAAATATTGAGTTAAATGCATTATTTTAAATACTAGTATGTGGGTAAATTTTTTTCACTTGTAAGTGAAATGTGATTGGTAAAAGTATTTTTACAGGCAGGTAAAAGGTTTGCATTAAGGATAAGGGTGAAAAGGCATATTCTAGATGCCAATTTGTTTCAAATTTGAGAGTTCAACTTGTCTCAAGTGTCAAATGTGTCTTCAATCTGGATATATCCCTCTTTAAAATTGAATTTCTCTAATTTGATATAGGAAATAGTGTCTGAGATTGTTCAATTTCCTATAACTACATTGTGTACTTTGATTGTAACTTAAATGAAACTTTTATTCTAGCTTAAATGAATACATGTTGCAATCTATATTATCTCCAATTTGTAATGAGATATTTCTTTTAGTAATACAATCGAGGATTGTAAAGCTTTCCATGCACATTTGTTGCATCTAGATTATTTTCATGGTTATTTTTTGTTCAATGAATAATATAATTTCTTTCAATGAAAATAATAAGAATATTGTCATGATCTAGTTGTGAATATTATATAATATTTATATTTTATACAACATAAAATTATTTATTTATTTTTTAATTTAAAAATTAAATCACATTAGTAGAATTGAAACATCCTTTACTATAAAAAATATGATGCTAATTACTTTTTAAAATAATAAGCTTACTCCAAATATTTTAAAATATATATTTTTTCAAAGAATCAACATCCTTTACATTATTTAAATATTTTATAATATTTACTTGTAGTTTGTGAATTTCACATTACAAAGTTACAATACTCTTGTAATATATTTCTGTATAAATAAATAGTTTTATAATGTCAAGTTAAGTTTGGTATTACAATTTAAAGAGGTTGATTTTATAATATTTATTTAAACAATTTGATAATTTAATATTAAAGTTTTCAAATATAATTAATAGACATATGAATTATTTGAATCAATAATTCTTTTAATATAAATAAATAAATTTATTATAAATATAAATAAAAAATCAAGATAACAATATTTCTCATCACAAAATTAATTTAATATATTAGATGTTAATTTAATATAATATATAATCTAATATATATTAAATTATTAAAAAATAATATATCACATTATTAAAAATTATAATATAATATTATAAAATTATTATCTAATATATTAAATTATATATGTTATTTATGTTTCATATTATATAGAATATATATTATAATATAATGTTAAATTAATATATTACATAATAATTTAATATATTAATATAATATATAATATATTAAAAATAATTTTATAATATAATATACTAATAATATATTAAATTATGTATTAAATGTTGTATATTATATAGTATATATTTTTAATTTTATCATATACTATATAATAATTTATTAATTATATTTTAAGAAATAAAAGTAAAATATTTAGAATACATAAAAATAATTAATTGTCAAATGAAAAATACTTCTATTAAATCCCTTGACTAATAGTTTAACTTTGTGGTGGAAAAATATTGTGGTAAAAAGTGTCTTAAAAAATTGCAATATTTTTTTGTGGTAAAAAGTGCCTTA
>VDFB02062063.1:146771-193112 GCA_007258455.2 Sequoia sempervirens | reverse complement strand
AAATGCAAAGTATAAAAAAAAGATCAAGAGGGAATTGACAGCAACCCAAGACAACACCAACTAAAATTGAAAGAACATAGCCTTTTTTAGAGGAAATTGTCAATAATCAAACACCATATCTTAGCCAAGACAACAATAATCAACAATGCCCAATGGAATCTAACATGAAGTGTATAAGATCAACCACTTCACTATTTTGTAAGCATAACCTAAAGAGCATGATATTTTAATGAATTATATGTTAGAAAGATAGCAAATTTTACATAAGAAATATAAAATAAAACTCTAAACAATAAGGCTTTCTCTCCACCCTACCATATTGGGTCATGGAGCCTCATCAACTCTCACCAAACCCCTAAGAAAAAGCATACATTTCGCACCACTCTCATAAGTAGTGAAATAAATATTTCCCACTACAATCAATATATACAGTAAATTAGGATCTGATTGTGTAACTGTGAATTGTTACTAATTTCTGAGCCACTATCATTATTCTGAAAGCTTGTTTGGAAGAAATTAGTCCATTAAATATTGTATTATAGTTGGAATATGGTCTACAAAAATAGCATAAAACTGTGAGGTTTACAATGCCGATTATTGAAAAATAGAATGAAACACATAAAATTAACAATCTTATTTGATTATAGCCATTGTAATAGAAAGCTAAAAACTGATAGTGACAACCCAATGCAAAAAAATTACTCCAAAGGCTAGACCTTTAGGTTGCAATGAATTGAGGTGTGCATAGAGAGAAGGTGGTATGCTCTCGACCCTATGATTTTGCATTTTGTAGCGTTATCGACTATCAGCAGAGAACACCAACTTTTATGCTTCCTCTCTAATATTGGGTCACTAATACTGTTATAAATGGTGATATCAATATTCCCATTGTATTAGCCACTCTTTTAATCTCTTCATCTTCACAGTTGTTTCAAATTTGATTCATCTATTTAGCAACTATATTGGAATATCAACATCTCACTTGTTGAACTATCTCTCCTAAAGGAGAAGCATGCTTTCTAGAGAAACTACAAATATGAAGAGATTATAGAACTAACTAAGACAAAGAAAATGATGGGGGTGGTAGAATAAAAACTATACAACTCATTTTTCTTGTCTCAATTACATGTGTACCCATTTTCTATATTCTTCCTTGCTTCTATCTCCAGTGCCTACAAAAAATGTACACGAATTTATCATAAACATTTAAATTTTTTTATGAATGCTATCTCAGAAGGTTAGCAATTTGCACATGAAAATCATAAAATAAAACTCAACATTTGAATTTTTCTATGAATGTTATCTCAAAAGGTTAGCAATTTTCACATGAAAATCATAAAATAAGCCCTACTCTTCAACTTTCCATACTGGGTTATGGAACCTCATCAGCTCTCACGAAACCCCCAAGGAAGAATATACATTACCCACTACTTTGATCAATGGTGAAATCAATATTACTTATGACAATCAATTTAGTGTACATGAGGATATGATTATCTATTTGATCATTGTCACTCATTTCCCAGTCACTATCATTATTTTGTAATGTTGTTTCTACCAGATTAGTTCATAAAATACCACATTATAGCTAGAATATGGTGTGCGTGAATTACAAAAAGTTGTGAAGTTAATTGTGTTGATTATAGAAGAATAGAATGGAGCACACAACATTGACCATTTTAATGCATCACACCCATTGTGGTGGGAAGATAAAACTTATAGCTACAGTCCTATTGAATGGAGTAACTATAATTTAGCCATACCTATTGTGCGTCAGAGAATACAGTGTGCCATAAACAAAACAAGGCCCGATTTCCACCCTACCATATTTGCTCATGGAGCAGTGTGTGCTCTCACCAAACCCCCGAGCAAGAGAATAAACTATCCACCACTATGATCAATGGTGAGGCCAATGTTTTTCCCACCAATCAGTGAATAAAATATCTAATCGCATGGTAATGCCTATGAAGGACAATTGTTTTGGTTAGTAGGCAACAAAGAATTCACAAAATATAAAACTTATAGAAATAATGGCGAATGAGAGGCAATGGAATTGCAGTAGAACAAAGTAAGTGAGTAAAATGTAGAATTGCCTTGTGTATGGAGTGGCTTGGAGTGTGCACATATAAAATGAATCCTAGTCTACAGCCTAGCATATGAGGTTATCAAGCATAACTGGCTATGACCAAATCCCTGAGGACTAACATTAATTGTGCACCACTTTGGCGAATGTTGAAGGCACTGCTATTACATCTAAGTGATTTTTTTAGTGGAATTAAACGTTATATATTTTCTATAATTTCACATGGAGTTGTGTAATAAGAAATGGTAAAAAAGATACGTAGCTTTACATTATATAGATATAGAATAAAGGTGAAGAACATAGAGCATAAAAGTGGAAAGGGAAGAATATTACCCGAATCCAGAGAACAATAATCAACTCTCACTTGGAGAGAAGAACACAATCTGTAGAACTTAAATTTTTTTATTTGCATGCACATAGGAAATAAGCATCACTTTGCACAGGGAATAATACTTTCCATTTAAAACTCACCAAAATAATTGGGTAGTTTGGCATAGTTTCAAGAACGCATTGTTGAGTGTTGAGTTCTGGATTCAGCTGCCTAACATACACAATAGACATTATAGACAAGAATTATACTGCATGTATATCCAACATGTGGCTATCATTAGGGATCACAAAGTAGTAGGGAAAACACTTAGTAAGTATTAGGTGGTTAGCCAGACATGATAGTCATATAGACAAAAACATCATCGACACATATATCTACATAGAACTCTATCAAGATATTCTATCCACTAAGAACATTGTAAACAAAATAAAAAGAACATTCTCTTTAGAACAACTCACAGGTAACTGTCAATATTGAATTGTGTATACATATATGCATAGGTATCTAACACATGAACCAATATCTAGACACATGCGTACAAGGAAGTTGTATAACACAGGTATATGCCAATTGCATGCATGTATATTTATGCATATGCATGTGTAAATGGAGACATATATACAACTACGTTCACAAGTAGATATATGAGCAGCTGTAGATAGCAATATGCATGCTAACAAGAAAAATAACTCTATATAAATAGTACAAAATTAAATCAAAAATATAAAAAAAAAATTTAACAAAATTATAGAAAACATAATCTATAGAAAAAAAATAACTGTATATTTTTTACCTAGAGATTGCAACATATACTTCATTGTCTTAATAAATAACTAGTGAAAAAGAGAACAAAGTAATAGCGATAAAGAGTAAAGGTCTATTTGGTCTAGTATGGAGTGCAAGGGAATTAAAAAAACTAAATGTCGAAACAAGATGAACTTAAAGAAGTATACAAAGTCCCAATTAGATTTGCTTCTTTTTCTCTTCAAAAGGAAACACAACAACTACATTTGGAGCCTACTCAATTATGGGAGAATTAGTAGACAAATATGATAGTAATAGCTTGCACTCAGCTTCAAAGTTAAGCTTAGCAACCTTTACTATTGTTTTTTTCAGTCTTCTTTATGAATTATAAGTTTGGGTTTTGATTAGAAGTGTGAAAACAAATGCCATGTAGGTGACAACATTGATAATAGACTCGACACTCATTTCAGCAGTTGACTTATATTGCAACATGTAAAGCTCTTTTGTTGACATTTGTAATAGGCTTGTTGCAGCCTCATCAAAAGTAGTTTCCCAAATCTCGCCTATGTGGTATTCAATCTTTATTTGCAATAAATATTAGAAGTCGCAGTCACCTATCACTTTCTGGAATTTTGGGAAAAACCATTTATTTTTGTCAGATTGTTCACACTTTTTTTTGCACTTCCTACCATTCACCTCCAATGGGAATGCAGCATAAAAAAATGCATCAGCTTTTATCAATTTGATTTTTGCCTTGAGAGTAGCTTGCAAAGTCTCTGGCAAGCCAAGGAAGTGGTCAAACATGTATGCAATAGTAACTCTCCCATTTTCCAAAGTGACTTTTTGAGGGACTGGACGAGGGGGCTCAATAGTAGGTGGAGCAATCTAGCCTCTCTCAATCAATGGTTGGGCCTCTGGAATGTCAGGGTTTATATAGAGAAGATTTCATGCGGTTGTGTTAAGAACAGCTCCATTAAAGTACCCAACACGTGCATTTTTCACAACAAGGATGAGAGCTGAACCAGGGGTGTACAACCCCTCTAAATCATGACCCTTTGCTTCCCAAGTTGAGCCCCACAAATTAACATAAATTGAAAAATATGACATATCATTAAGCTTAATAGTCCTCTAAATTGTTTGGGACTAATCTTTTCTTTGTATGGCCAAAACCATTCCCACATGCACCACAGTGCCAATAATGTAAATTAAACTATTATTAGTGCAATCTTCAATTTTATTTAATGGTGTGAAACAAAATACTTTCTCTGGAACAAAGGCCTCATCATCACAAGACTTTAACATTGAATTTTGATCTAGAATTATTTCCATCTGGCTATTCAGCTTATTAAATTTTTTGTCTGCTTGTCTCACTGATCCCTTTGACACATAGTAAGTAGGTCCCACCTCAACCTTGTCATAATGCATTTCTGCAATCTCATTAAAGCATGTAATTTGTATTTATGTTCCCTCATCATCAATGATATCAAAGCTGAATACCTACCCCTCATGGCCTTGCTTGCTATAATGGTGCATATCCCTCTTTCTTGTTACATAGCCTTTTATTGTCCATCTAGTTTGGTAAACGTTCAACCCTATAATAGGGCTGATTTTTGCAGGGGCATCTTGCTGGTTTTGTTATGTGTTAATTCCAAACATGGAGGCTCATTTTTATGGGGAGGGTGACTCACAACCAACTTTATGTTCTTCTTGATCTCTAAACAAATATTTGGGTTTTCCAATTAGCTGGTAATCTATCATCTTCACATCTAGGGACAGTATGACAATTGGCCTGGAATGAAATGAAGAATAAATACTTCAAAATGCAGCACCCACAAACAAGGAAGTAGAAAACTACAAGAACAAGCAAGGCACAACTATATCAAACCTTGATTCTTGTAGCTTTCTAGACAAATAGTTTGGGCATGTGCAGGATCATGGTATGCCAAACAGGCCCTTAAGTGGCAAAAAATTCAGAAAAATCAGTGTTAGGCAACTTGATGTAAATATTTGAATAAGTTATCTATATTATTTCAAAAATATGTAAGAATAGAATTTGTAGAAAAGATGTAGTTTCTAAAATACTAGGTTTATTTAAAATAAATAAAATCTATTTGGTGAAAATTTGAAATTTCAATGCGTAGTACTTAAATTTGGGAAAAATAAGAAGTAGATTAATGCGTGCGACCACCCTAACCATAATAAAATGATAATATTTTTTTGTAAGATTTTATATATAAGTAGAGGACTCATGTTAGGATGTGATGCATATTTTTTTGTAATTTTTTTCCAAGTAAATAATTAATTATGAATTTTTTTATTACAACTTTTAGAAAATATAAAAACTCGTCTGTCTGACCACCTTAACTTGGTCAAAAATTCATGAAATTTAATTTTTCTTTTTTTAATCCTATATTATGTAAAGCATAGAATGCGATGCATGTTTTGGATTCAAAAAATATGTCCATTTGAAAGTTATAGATGTTTTTCAATCAGCCTATCGATTAGGACTTTAGTCGTAATTCTAATAGAAAATGAATAATAATTATTTATTAAATTCAAATTAAATCATAATTTATATTTTTGGAAAGCTGAGAATCTCCTCTAAAAACCCTTTTCGTTTCATTAATTTTGGGTGAAAAAAAAGTCGTCAGCCACATACCCTACAAATATTGCCACTTTTTGGCATACCATGATCCTGCACATACCCGTTTGTCAAGCACACAACCAAACCTATTTTCAATTTTCCTATAAACAAAAGGTCATTGTACTTTCTAGGTAGAGTTCCCATCTACATGTGGGATCCATCACATAGCACAACTTTGTATCGATCAATTGGTCTTTGATCGCCTCCTATTTTTTGGTAAGACATTAGTTGGAGCACTGGAGATGGGACAACATCCCCAACATCTATAGAGCGTAGTGCATCTATTGTTAAGGTTGGATTCACATTTGTAGCATACAAGGCAATTAAACTCAGTATAGTGGTAGAAATGACATCTGTATTACTATGGCTCAACTCTAAAAAGAAACAACAATATTGACACATTTGCAAACCAAGACATTTTTCCCTCTAAGATCTAACTTACTCCAAAAAGGCCAATAAACTAAATGGGAAACAAGACATATGATTTAAATATAAATAAGTTAGAACATATATAATATTAATTATCAATGTAAATGAACTGTTACTTTTATTTATTTGGCGTACTTGAGAAACTGACAAGGAAATTGGCAGCAACAATCAACTAAACAACAAACACACTTAGAGGAGTGTTTCTTGAGGATTGTTCCCCAGCCTCAGAAGAGATAGAGACCACTGACATTGCTCTATCTGCTCTTTTTAGTAATAAAGAGCTACAATTCCAGAGGGTGGCTAGGAGTTCTATGACTTCAAAACACAACATCAACTCTTAATTTGTTTACACAACCATTAAGAATATGGCATAAAACAATTAATAATAACAAGGTCTTCAATGATTCAACAAATACTTAACATACAATTTTTTATTCTAGGTTCACTATGTCAATATTAAAATTCTTGCTTTTGTCCCCTAGAAACACCAACAGTATGAATGAAAACAAATAATTAGCAAGACATGCTTCAATGTTCTATGTAATAGTGATATGAAGTATAAAATTTGAAATATGTCATGTTTAGGCTGACAAAAATAACTAGTTTGAGTAAAACAATAAACATTGGAAAGAATAGAGATGCACATTGCTTACATCCACTTTGGTTTACATGCAAATCTACACACAACAAAATATAATATTGTCTTATTTATGGCTTTTCTTATTTGTAAATGACTGCAATATACTTAAATCCTGTGTTCTTCTCCACAACAGAACCTAATAAGAAGAATTAGCATTTGGCCATGGGAAACATTGGATGGAATTATTCCCAACCTGCGTGTTGCCAGGTATCCGACATCATATAGCAAGTGTTATTCTATTATTTTTTTTAAAAATTTAAAAGAGTTTGGTGCAGTGATAGAGAAGGAGAGCAAATGGCATTAGCATTAATCATTGCACAGTTTCCATGTAGTGATGATGGTGCATATATATACATATATATACATGTACATATATATACATATATATATATATATGTAGGTACACACACACATATATATACATATCTATATATATACACATACATATATATATGTATACAAAGAGACATATAGGTAGATACATATATACACATATATATTTATATGTACATATATATATATAGACATCCATGTACACATCTATGTTTATACATATATATGCACATATAATTATACATACATATATATATATATATATATATAAGAATATATATATGTTTGTATATATATATTTGTAAGAATTATCACAATGCACATGTTTTGCAACCATCAACGCATGCAAAGAACAAAAGATAACGACCAACCACCTTCACAAAATTTCTACAACTAGTGTCAATTTTGATAGTTCTATGTTCATTTGCAAGAAGCCATCAACAAGGGATTGAGGGAAGACAAACCAAGCAGGAAGAGGTGCGATTGAAGGAAATTGAGAGATGTGCATATTTGTAAAACCGTTCATGTAGTATTTTTGAAACAACTTATCTTAGTTGCAAAAGCATATTGTTGGTTGTTGCTTTGTTGGTTGGTGCAAATTTTATGGTTTATGAGTTATGTCTAGCCGCCATTGGGTGCAAGAAATATTGTTTCTTTTCTGCATTTGATGTGTTCCATACATTAATTATAGTATAAAGGAAGCCCTATCTTACATCTCACAATTTATATACAATTGGATAAACAAGAGCTACAATCAAAAGTATTTCAAGGAGATGTAAACCATACAACAAGGAATCTCAAAGCCAGCTTGCATTCAAGAGACCACACATCCATACAACATTTTACCTCACCTGACTGGTTGAGGAGGCTATAAATTCAAAGCTTGTCTTACCTATGATTATTCCTTGCTTATGGATGGACAACATATTATAGCCAAGAGAAGATTTTAATTCCTAGCCTTCTTGGCAAGGAAAATGAGGGAAAATTCAGTCTAGATGTTTGTGCTCTTTCCACAAGTGTTAAAAGAGTGTGGCCTTATGGGAATTTTCACTTATATTTTTTTAGAAGGGAAGTCCATTTGCAACCTTAGCCTTGGTATGTGGGAAGTTGGAAAATGAGAAAGGCTTGCAAGGATTCCAATTGAAGTATACAGAAGGGAACCAACGAGTAAGATTACAAAAGACAACATTGAAGATAGGCTATATAGCAATGACTATTTAATTGGATTGCAACCATAAGGAGCAAACAAAAAGGAAAAATTAAACATAAATGAGTAAGACTACAGAAGACAACATTGAAGATAGGCTATATATTAATGACTATTTAATTGGATTGCAACCATAAGGAGCAAACAGAAAGGAAAAATTAAACATAATAGGTTTCAAAGTTTAAAAGCCATGCAAGAAAAATAAATTTTGTTGCACTTCTTCCCACTTGCTTCAAACAAACATCTTCTCGCCGACTTGTCTACATAAGAATAGGAAAAACACTATCACATTCGACAAATTTCTTTTGCATTTCCAACCACCCTCCCTTGCAAAAAATACAAAATAGCGGCCTCCCACCTTCGCAGAAGCTACACAAAACTTAATCCAGCTTGCACCCTCACAGAAGCTGACCCTCCTCGCTCTTGGCTCTCATATCAGGTATAGCAATAGAATGACACCAAACAATGCCTCATTGAAAATTTACCAACATTCATTTTTGTTCCTCGAGGCGTTAAAGAGTAGATGTTATTACAATGATCCCCAATACATGCAAAGCATACAACAACTAATGTTGACATGAACCAATGTTTAATTTATGCAACCTTCTCTATCCATGAGGCCCGAGAAATGTCACCCAATTCCCAAAGTAGCCAACAACCACCTCTGCTACCCTTTCGCGACCACTAAAAGCCAAACAATGTGGGAGGCTAACAAAAATTTTGGCCAAGCTTATAACCCACCCTCCACCCTATCCCCAGTCACTGTAAACAAAAAAACTGGCGAGCCCGATGAAAATTCTGAGCAAAGTTGACGCAAACAGTCTATCGGATAAATATATATATACATGTATACACATATACATATATATATGTATATGTGTATATATGTATATATATATATACATATAACACATATACATATATATATACGTACATATATATATATATATATATATATACATATGTCTACATGCATACTACACACAATATATACATATACATATATCTACATATGTGTATGTACACACTATACATACCACACATATACATAGATATACATTTAGATATAGATATATATGTATATGTATATGTGTATGTAAAAATGATTCATATATATATATATATTGTTGTATGGTTTCCGTGTAGTGGTGATGGTGCAAGTACCATATGTTTTAAAGTCCTTGGAAAACAAAAGGAATGTCTATCCAATTATCGATAGCGTATTCTTTGGTGTCATTGTGAGGGTTTTTGTTATTGTTGAAGGTAGCAGTGAGTGCTACCTATGAATTTCAGCATTGTATGGCAATGGTTACAATGGGATAAACAAGTTAATGTTATGCAATTCATTCTGTTGATGTCCACCTTAGGATATATTGTTCCATTTAGCATTTGTAGTTGCAACAAAACAAAATAATCAATTTTTTGGTTGCTATATATATATACACACACATGTCCATACAAAGATATATACATATCAAAAAGCCACATACATACACACATATATACATATATATATATATATAGATATACATACACACACACACACATATATATATACATACATGCATATACACATATATATAAACATGTATATACACATATATAGATATCTATAGAGATATACATATACATATATACATCTATATACATAGACAGATATAGTTACACATATTGTATGCTTTGCATGTACTTGGGGATATCATAATAACAACTGCCCTATTAATGCCCTAGGGAAGAAAGAGAATGTATGGATAATTTTCAACGAACGGTTGTGCAATTTTTGTGAAGGTGGTTGAAGGTTATCTTCTGTTTCGCCGCACACATCGATGGTTGCAAATGGTGAGGGTTGTGATAATTTTGTGGTCTTGTTTGGAAAATTGTTGACAAAGAACGAAGGAAAGAGGAAGAAAGCAACAAGGGGTGTTATTGAAAGAAGCAGATAGAGGTGCATCTGATATGGGTTTTTCTTGAAGGAAATATTGTTTTGTTGTGTCGATTTTTGTTAGAAAGACTATATATTTTTGTGGGTTTTGGCATGTTGGTGACTGCTATTTATATTTTTCCATTTATGGATTTGGTTTCGTGTGAGTGGTTGGAAAATAGTTAATCCTTTGTGATTTTGGTGAATGCTGAAATTGAGATATCTTGTGTTTTCTTGGTTTTCCCTTAAAGATTTGTTTTTTTTTTTGTAAATGCTATTTGAGACTTGGTAGATGTGTGTTCAACTTTTTTTTCAGCCCTACCGGATTAAGATGTCGAACTTGGGTCTTCGTTGTCATGTAAAAGGTGGCAGGCATTTGGAACAAGGATAAAGGAGACTGGCAAAATGACCAAAGTGTATAGGAGGCCAGTGAAATGTCATTAGCATTGACATACATATATAAACACACATATATATGTATATATATATATATACATATATGTACACATATATATATAGATATATATAGACATATATACAAATACATACATATATCTACACACATACAATTGGTGAATGTTGAAATTGAGATATATTGTCCTTTTGTAAATACTATCTTAGAACAATAGCAATGTGTACATGTAAACTAAAAAATAAAACTCAAGACAATAACAGTCTTGTGTGAATGGTTGGAAAATAGTTAATGTGCTATGTTTTTTTGCTGAATCACCCCATCTAGCTTACGATTGAAACCAGTATTGATTCATTTAGTGTTGGCATTTTTGTGGTGAAGGTTTTGAGTCGATATGTTACTGGGAGATTTTTGTGTTCTGTGGGTTTTGTATGCAAGGTACTTTTGGAAGCCGTGTTTTTGTTTCTATTTAGAATAGGTCACAGATAGTTGTAAATTTTGAATGGTGTATGCATATATGCATAGATATCCAATAGGTGATCGAATATCTACACACATATGTACCAGCAAGTTGTATAAGACAGGGAAATGTGAATTGCATGCACATGTGTTTATGTATATATGCATATGTAAATAGAGACATACATACAACTATGTTAATAGCTAGATATATGAGCAGGTCTAGATAGCAATACTTTGTTGACAGTGATATTGTTTGATTTATGGTTTGGCTTTTGCACGTATGTTTGTCTATGCATTTGGCATTGTCATTTTTAGTGTTTTGCGAGTTTGGCCATCTACGTGAGTGTAGATAGCAATATTGTTTCCTTCACAACTTTTCTTTTGTGGCGATGGTTGGAATGCAGTGAAATAGTTAATTTTATGTGCTCCATGTTGTTTTGCATAAGGGACTGCTCGCTATTGTTGTTTACGTTAGGCTTAATTGTTACATTTATGGCTTGCATTTATCATTGGTCTTATTAGGAGCATCGCTAGTACATGAAAAGCTTACATTAATTAATGTTGATACAAACCAGTGATTGGAAGGCCTAAGAAGTGGCAGGTCGACCAAAATTTTGAGTGGACTTATAAGCTATCCACCACTATATCTCTTAATGTATATATATATATATATATGCATATATGTATACAAATGTGTATATATATGTATATAGGAATATGTATATATATATATAGTAATGCAATGAAATAGTTAATGTTATGTCTGCTATTTTTTTTCAATGCATCAATGGTTCCAAAAGGTCTGGGATGCGACAATTCTATGGTATTCCTTGGTAGGTTGTGAGGAAAGAACAAAGGAAAAAGATAGCAAGTGTGAAGGCCTGTTATTAGAGGAAGAAGGTAGAGGTGCATCTAATCCGGGTTATTCTTGGGAAGAATATTCTTTTATTGTGTCGATTGTTGTTGGAAAGACTGCATACTTTTGTGGGTTTTTGCATGTCACTAACAGTTGGCTATATTGTTCCATTTATGGCTTTGTTTCATTGTGAATGGCTAGAAGATAGCTAATCCACTGTGTTGCTAGAGTTACCAGCAATGTATTGTTTTGTGCCATTCTAGGACTCTTTTTTGTTGTTCAAGGTAGCTATGACCAAGGATGGCAAGTTTCTGTCAAGGTGCAAGTACATTCACTAGTTGTGCAACCTATATGTCATGTAAAAGGTGGCAGCCAATTGTCATGACGATAGAGGAGTCTAGAAAAATGACGGGAGTGTAGGGGAGGCCAGTGAAATTTCATTAGCATTGATTGTTGTATGGTTCCCGTGTAGTGGTCTTGGTGCAAGTAACATCTGTTTTAAAGTCCTTGGAGAACAAAACAATTGTCTGTACAATTATCGATACCATATTTTTTGGTGCTAGTCTGAGGTTTATATTGTTGTTGAAGGTGGCTATGAGTGCAAAGGTCAAGCTTTTGTAAAGCTGCAAGTGCATTGAATGTTGTGTAATTTTAGTTAAGCTAGTTGAAGGAAATCTTGTGTTTTTTTGCATATACCAATGGTTCCAAAAGGTTTTCTTTGCAATATTTATCATATATACACATATACATATATACACACACACACACATGCACACACACACACACACACACACACACACACACACACACATATATACATGTATACACACACAGACACACATATATATATACATGTATATGTATATATGCATGTATATAGATATACACTTATTTATATATATGTGTGTGTGTGTGTTTATTGGCTTTCTGCATGTGGCTAGTTGTACAAACTAATCTTGTTTGATTTATGGCTTTCATTTTCTGTTTTGGTTGGAACACAATAAAATAATTCGTTGATTCTTATTGTATAGCTCGAACTATATTGTGTATATATATATATGTATGTGTATATGTATATATGCATGTGTATATATATATACATACATGTATACATATATATATATATATATATATATATATATATATATATATATATATATATATATATGTATATATATATATGTATATATGCATGTATATATACATACATACATACATATATATATATATATCTATATGTGTGGCTTTCTATATGTGGGTGGCTGTAGAAAGCAATCTTGTTTGATTTATGGCTTTTGTTTTCTATTTTGGTTGGAACACAATAAAATAATTGGTTGATTCTTATTGTATAGCTTCAAGTATATTGTGCCTTTCTACATCTAGCCATTTTGGAGAAGGTGTTGTTGAAATGGTTGTATTTTTTCCAATTACTAGGCAGATTGTGCTGAGGAACGAGTGTTTTTTTGTATGGGTTTGCTACTGTCAACTTTTGCAGAGTTTGTGTTGAATGTTTGTGTTTTTTGGCTATGTTTGCAATGGAATAAAATTGCAAAGGATATATATATACATATTTATATATATACAGATTTATATTTATACACACACACACACATATATATATGTATATATGTATATATACACACATACATATACATATATATATTATACTACATATATATACACTTTCATATATATATATATATATATAATGGAAGGGCTGATGAAAATCCTGACCAAACTATACCCCATCCACCAAGTCTTCCTTGGCATCAGGAAAAGAGGGGAAAACGGTGAGGCAGGCAAAAATTCCCAACAAAGTTGACACAAGTACAACCTAGGCTAAGGAACAATAATCAATAACACCTAATGCAACCAAATATAGAATGGACAACATTAATTATTTTATTCTCTCTATGTATATATATACATACATATGCATATATATGTATATATATACACACATACATACATATATATATATTATACTACATATATATACATATATGTATATACACTTTCATATATATATATATACTAGCAGGGCTGACAAAAATCTTGACCAAATTATACCCCATCTGCCAAGTCTGCCCCAACATCGGGAAAAGAGGGGAAAACAGTGAGGCGGGCAAAAATTCCCAGCAAAGTTGACACAGGTACAACCTAGGCTAAGGAACAATAATCAGTAACATCTAATGTAACCAAACATAGAATGGACAACATTAATTATTTTATTCTCTTCCAACCATAACCAGATAACAAAATCCATAAATCAAACAACGTTAACCTAACACAACCAACAATAATGAACAAGCCCTTATGCAAAACAACACTACGAGAATTAACAATACCTAATGCAACCAAAAATAGTATCAACACCATTAATTATTTAATAAGTATCAACCCAAACTCCATACCCTTAACATTTTTAATGTTGCATATATATACTGATATTAAAATATACCCGATATACCCTAAAACAAAAAACAATAATCAATAATACCTAATGTAACCAAAGATAGAATCAATGTAGCATTAATTATTTTATTATTTTCCAAGAATAACCAAAAAATGAAATCCATAAATAAAACAACAATACTCTTTATAGCCACTCGCATGTAGAAAGCCACAATATATGCCTACACCGCTTCAAATAGTGCCTCACATACAAAACCCACAAAACAATACAAAAATCACTCCTTACTCAATACAATCTCCTTAGAAATTGGGAAAAAATACAGCCATTTCAACAACACCTTCTCCAAAATGAAACAATATAGCTTACGCAACACAACTATAATCGACAATGCCCAATGGATTGACTATTTTATTCCATTGCAACCATAACCACTCACCGCAAGAAATAAACCAGGCAACCTAATGTAACCAAACATAGAATCAACAACATTAATTATTTTATTCTCTCAATAGCCACCGAGATCCAGAAAGCAGCAATATTGCCTATGCTATACAATAAGAATTGACCAAAACTCCATAACCTATTCAATATTAATCTTACCTATATATATTGTTATTAAAATATACATAATGTAGGTACCCTAAGGTAGACAACAATAATCAATAATACCTAATGCGACCAAACATACAAGCTAACACTATTAATTATTCTATTATATTCCAACCATTACCAGAATACTAAAGGCATAAATCAAACAACATTACTTTCAACAACCACCCACATCTGCAAATCCATAATATAAAATAATGTATACAATAAGAATCCACCAAAATGACATAACCTTAACAATTTTAATGTTACATATATATAGTGATACTAAAATATACCCAGTATAGCCTAAGGTGGACAAAAAATAATCAATAATATACCTAATGTAACCAAACATAGAATTAATAGCATTAACTATTTTATTTTGTTCCAACCATAAGAAAAAAATGAAAGCCATAAATCAAACAAGATTACTTTCTACAACCACTCGCATGCAGAAAGCCACAATACAGGCCGAGCTATACAATAACAATCCACAACAATTCCATATCCTCTACAATTTAATTATGTTGGATACATAGCCACAAAACGCCAGCATTAAACACAAACTCTAATAAGATTCACACTAACAAACCCATAGAACAAACACTCCTTTCTCAAGACAATCTCCCTACAAATTGAAAAAATATAGACTTTGGAACATAGAATCAACAACAATAATTATTTTTTATCTGTTCTAAACAAAATAGAAAACTAAAGCCATAAATCAAACATCACTTTCTACAACCACCCACATGTAGAAAGCCACAATATAGGCTGAGCTATACAATAACAACTGAAAAAAACTCCATATGCTCTACAATTTAATTCCCTTACAAACATAGCCACCAAACACAAACATTAAACACAAACCCTACAAAAGTTGATAGTAAAAAACCCATACAAAAAATAGTCCTTTCTCAACACAATATCCTCCAAAATTGAAAAAATATAGACTTTCCAATAGCACCTTCTCCAAAATGGAATAATATAGCTTAAGCAATAGAACTATAATCAACATCACCTCATGGAAAATCCAATGAAACAATATGGCAAACATTTTTTTCTACATATGCACCTCTTTCCAACCATTTCAAACAAACCCGTTTCCCCCAGCTTTCTCCACACTGCCTTGTTTCTTGAAGCTTCCAAACATATGCAGATAATGGAACCCATAAACACAAGCCCACAAAAAATGATAGTATCAAGTCCATGCAAAACTACTCACAAGAAATGTGAACCATAAATCACACAAGGTATTTGTAACAATCAATAGTACCTTATCAAAAATAAAGCAATATAACCACCAAGCACAAATAAAAAAATATCGTCGAAGGGTTATTCCACATGCACCTCTTCCCACTCGCTTGAAGCAAACATCTTCTCGCCAACTTACCTGCACAAAAATAGGCAAAAAAATATCACAGTCGGCACATTTCTTTTGCATTTCCAACCACCCTCCCTTGTAAAAAACACAAAATAGTGTTTTCCCCACTTCATAGAAGCTACACAAAACTTAATCTAGCTTGCACCCTCACAGAAGCTAACCCTCCTCTCTCTCGACTCTCATAGTAGGTATAGCAACAAAATGACACCAAACAATGCATCATTGCAAATTTACCAACATTTGTTTTGTTCCTCGAGACATTAAAGGGCAGTTGTTATTACAACGATCCCTAATACACACAAAGTATTTAACAATTAATGTTGATGCAAACTAGTGTTTAATTTTCACATCCTTCTCTATCCACGTGGCCCAACAAATGCCACCCAATTCCCAAAGCATCCAACAACCACCTCTGCCACCTTTTTCATGGTTAGCGAAAGCCAAAAAATTTGGCAGGCTAACAAAAAATTTGGGCGAATTATAACCCACCCGCCACCTTGTCCACAGTCGCCGAAAACCAAAAAACCGGCGAGGCTGATGAAAATTCTGGCCAAAGTTGACACAAATAGCCTATCGGCTAATTTGTATTGTTATTATTCTCTAGCGATTTCATCTCTTCTTATTATCTTTGCTATTTTTTGTGTTTCTTTTTTCATTCTCAATATTTTACCATTCCTTTCTTTTGATTTTTTTGATTTTTGCTTAATTCCATTTTATTTGTGTCTTTTAAGTTATTTTTTCTTAGATTTATATTTATTCTTTGCCCTCTTATTCTCTCTTTTTGTAATTCCTCTCTTTGTGTCTCTTTATTAATTAATTTCTTTTCTTCATTTATTATTCTTTGTTTTAATTTTATTATTAGTGTTGTTAATATTCTTTAGTGATTTTGTCTCTTCTTCTTTTCTTTGCTAATGTTATTGTGTTTCTTTTTTCGTTCTCAAATTTTTCCCATTCCTCTCTTTCTTTCTTTTTTTTTTTTTTGGTAAGAGGCATAGCCTATATATATACATTAATTATAAAAGATGTATACAAAGCATTTGTGTTTTTGATTTCTGATTGAAAATGGAAATTTCCTACCTAAGACTACAAAAAACTCAACTTGTGATTCTTGAAATTTCAACACCCAACCCCAGCAACATGATGCCATTGCCCAATACACATTTTTGATTACACAATATTACATATTTCATGCCACAGGTTACATAACCGACCAACCATTTCCTTGAAAAATATGAGAATACTATAACCAACCTACCCCCTAGAAGAGGCTTAACAAATTATAGTTTAGATATATTACTATCTTAAACCCACAAAAGCATGAGAAATTTGACATTGTATGTCATATTATGAAAAAATTTCCCAAAATTAAAAAACCATTTAGTCATTACTATTGGAGTACAATGAACACTGAGAGGGGGGGTGAATCAATGTTCATACACAAATTTTTACTTTGTAAATGCTTTTTCAAATTTGACTTAAATAAACAATATGTAGCAATATAATAGATAGCGGTATAAAAGGAAACATACACAAGCATATGACACAATGATATGTCCTGAGTGGAAACCATCTTGGGGAATAAAACCACTCGAAATGCCTCACTGGCTTATCTAAAAATTTCTTTCTTACAATGCCTCACTGGCTGTGAACCTCACTGGTTATAGAATGCCTCACTGGAAAAGATGTGCCTCATTGGCAATCACAACAAATTCTAAATCACTTTTAAATTTCATACACAGAGTATCATCTTTGTTTCTTTCTACAACATCCTCTTATCTCACATTACTTAAGATTTAGAGGTATAATTCCAAGTACAACATACTGATGTGTATATGTTTGTATACACAACAGTATGTGATACTTTACAATTGATCAATTTCATAGAGAATTGAATGTGCTTTCAAATACAAGAATATAACTCAATGAAGTGCCTTTTACAACTTTCAAAAAGATGTGTCTTTTTTGTTCGACATTCAGAAGAAAGAGTTCAAGGAAGTACACATAGTGTTCTTCTTTTTTAAACTAAAACATAACTTCCATCTCTAACTTTTCCTTAACCAGTAACAGTTTCTTTTAACAAATTCCTTAATAATAAAATGCATTGCTGATCTATCATAATAATCCTTGAAATGCCTTATTGTTCATGAAATTTGAATGTAACTAAAAACTATACTTTACTTTACAAACTCTTATGCAAACTCACATGGGTTAACATAAACTAACCCGAATAGAGAAACTAAAGAATGCCTTCTTTTTCTTTTCAGAAAATAAAAATTGAATATGGAGGATTATACACCTATCAAAGAATAACCAATTGTCATTACCATGCTTGAGTTCAAACTTTCATGTTTCTTTCCAAACCTACCATGCTACCACAAGACCTTCCTTGGCCAAATTTTTTGAAGCCCTAACTATTTCAAGCCATGCCCTAGCCTGAGCTTGAGAGCTTTTACAAAGCTTTCCAAAACATAAACTTTACAAAATGCATAGGCTTCACAAATCCTTTTCAATATTTTATTACATTTACATCTTTATCCCTTTAGATGTCAATGGGAATAAAGTCCCATTTTATTTCAAATAATTTTCAAAATATAATGTCGCGGGGTGCTAAAGACATGCTCATTTTTACCTTTACTTTAGATACATATTGGAGGAAAACTTTCTCAAGATGTGCAAGCATACATTTCCCTTCTTCCTTTTCAATAAGTGGTACCTTTGTGTGTCTTTGACATCAAGGGAAACAACTACAACAACTTTGAGGGCCAACAATTCTTCCATAATCACTAGGAATTTTTCATCTTGTCCCTCCATTTCAGCTGTAGGAAGCACTCAAAATATTTTGTGTATCAAAAGCCCTCAAATCTTGCTCCCCGCCATTTTCTGGAGCCATTCATGCACCTGAATCAATGTATACCTGTGTGGACTCATGCAATTTATTCAATTGAGAATTTTTATCAATCAACAGACAAACATGAGAGTGCTAAAATTCATCTACCCTCAAGGAGGTTAGGGGAAAAGTCCATTTCTATACCCTGGGTCAGTAGAACAAGAACTGGCACACAATATAACTGACCCTTGTCTTTGCCCACTACAAAGTAGAGTCGAACATGCGACCTTGAGGAATGCAAACCCCATGCCCCAACCAACTCTGCTACAAGTGGTGACTTTAAAATCTAGCCTCAAGGAGCTTAGGGGTAAATTCCATTCCTATACCCTAGGTCAACGAAGTAGGAACTCACACAATATTACTGACCCTTGCCTTTCCCACTATGAAGCGGAGTCGAACCTACGACCTCAAGGGATGCATTCTTATTTTTATTTTATTTATTCCTTTTAAGAATTTTTCTTAGATTTAAATTTAATCATTGCTCTCTTATTATTTCCTTTTGTAATTCCTTCCATCAAGTCTCTTTTTAATTAATTTATTTTTCTTTATTTATTCTTATTTGTATTAATTTTATTACAAGCATATATATCTTAAATATTAATCTATATAATATACACCAAGATATATCGTTTTGAGATGTATTTTATTTCATTTTTTAGGTATTTTATTTCATTTATTATTATTTGTATTATTGTTGTTATTGTTAATATTACTAAAGAAGAAGAAAATTAATGAAAAGGAAGAACTACTTAAACCTTCCCAAATAATAAAAGAATCTCACATTACTCAAAATAGTGAGCAACAAAAAAATAAAACCCATTTTTTTACATATAATTAATTAAAATATATTTAAAACCTATCACTAAATAAATCCTAATTGATGTAAGAATACAAAACCTAAGGATAACTAAATCCTAATTGATTTTTTTTAGGTGGAAAATAGGGTTCACGAAAATGAATCAACAAGATGATGAACCACTAATTTTTTCCACAAAAAACATGCAATTATAAGGGTCAAAACATGTAAATAACAATTAGAAACTAAACCTAACTATTATATCAACTATGAAGGGAGTTTTTAGAGCTCAAAATGATGTGTACCTTGCTTCAAGAAGTCTATTTTTAGGGCATAAAGGACTCGTTCGCCTTTCGTGGTGAATGGGTCCCTGTTAGGGTTTATGAAATTGAGATTTGGGTTATTTTCCTTGATGTTTGCACTCACAAATCATTGGTTGTTAGCTCCCGAAATTTGTTAATAAATTTTGTAGCTTCAATTCTTTTTTCTTGCACTATGAAGGTCAATCTTGCAACTTGACAACTTTTGTAATTTTTCTCCAAACTTCTTCTCCACTTGATCTTCAACCTATAAATCTGCAAACACACACTCGAGGGAAGATAAACTTGTTGAACATTAGTGAATAGGGGTTTTCCTAAGTCAAACCCCTTTAGGTAATTAAACCAAATGATGAGATAATGAAATTCAAGCATGAAACATGAAATATGCAATTGATGATACCTTGGATGTTGTCTTGGAAGATAAATCTACAATCTAACATGTAGTGGGCATGAAGAATGTAGATCTTAATCTCATGTAAGATGTGAACAATGCTTGCAAGTAGATCTTTAATGCTACATCCACTATCTTAGCTCAACAACATGTAGGAATGCACTAAACCCTTGTCATGATGAAATGTTCTTGAATTGCTTCAATAAAAATTTGATAATCTACCTTGAAATTCCTTTGAAATAATCTTGAGGTGCTCTAATGCTCTTGTAAATGTACTCTTTTGATAACTTCAACTTGCTAGGAGAAACAATGTGAAATTAACCCCTTATTTATACCAAATCAAGACATTAACCTTGAAATTCAAACAATTCAAGCTAACTCTAGATTTGGAAACAAACATTATTAAAATCCCACCAGAATGAAATTCAAAAAGGGGGTACTCATTAAGGGAGGACCCATTCTCCACCTAGGGCGAATGGGTCCTCGCAATGTTTTCTAGGACCTTGCCTTTTGGGAATGAAAGTACATCAAAAACCCATGTAGAATCTACAAAGAAAGGGGGGTCTTATGGAGGGAGTACCCATTCGCCACCTAGGGTGAATGGGTCCTAGCACCAATTTATAAGACCTCATATTTTCCCAATTAAATGTTATGCAATTTGAATTATGGGTTTCGGGATAGATATTTGGAAGGTGTCACAAATAAGGCTTAAATTTGAATTAAAGGGGATAATTAACTCTAATTAACCACAATTAATTAAGAGGACCCTAGGTAAGTGTGAAATTTTGATACAACACTTTACAACACCTAAAATAGGGTATATTTAAGTACATTTTATTAAAAAGGGGGCCCAAGATCAATGTGAGTGTGTTATAACACATTAAAACTTTAAACCTAGGCAAAATTAGGTTAATTCAATGAAAATTATTCCCAAATCAAGTATGGAAAAATGATACTTTTTCCATTACTACATATTTAAGAATATTATCATATTATTATAATAATCTTATTATTATATTCTTATTTGTATTATTTTATTTTATTTCATTATTTTTTTGGATAAGGTTAAGAATGTGATGGTGGGTATTTTTAGATAAATATTTCTAATATGTCTCATACTTTTTAATTTTTTTAAATCAATAAATATTATTAACTCTTTGCTTTTATATTTTGTTTTGTTTTGACAAGGATAAGAATGTGGTTGTGGATTTTTTTAAACAATTATTATGTTTCATTTTTGTTTATTTTTAATAAATACATATTGTTAACTCTATTTTGCTTATTTTATTTTGTTTCTTTTTAATTTTTTTCTTGAGGGTATTGTTATAATTCTTAAGTTGTTATTTTTGGTTGAGTTTCTTTGTAATTTTATTATGGATTGTTTTGTTTTCCAATCCATTTCTTTCTTGAGTTCAGTTTTCTACATTGTTCTTTCCTTACTAATTTTATTGCATTTATTTTTCATTCATGAGTGATTCATATTCATTGATAATATATTCATCAATGAGTCACTATGTAACTCTACTAGTGAATTTTTCATGTCTTATATTGTCATTCTTGAATTTTTTTTCTTGGTTTTGACTTTCTTTGTGTTTTTTGGTGTCACTTAGTATTTTCTAAACTTTTTAGTTGTGGGTATTTGCTTTAGTTTTATTATCTTCTCAATGCTATTACTAATACATATATATTATTTACTTGCTTTGGGTTTTTTATGCATTGTTTTTATTTTTATTTATTTATCTAGATATTAATTTCCTTTTTGTGTTATTTTAAGTTTATTTCCTTCTATCAATTCTTTGGTTTTTGTGCCTCCTATCCTACCCTGGGCTCCTGCTTCCTTTGTATGCATTACTTGGTCTATAGCTATTCATTTTACTCCTTTTTCTATCTAATATCTTGATGATGAATCACAGAGTTTGATCTGAAACATTGATGCAAAAAAAAATCCAAACACAATCTAATCTAGAAAATCTCAGCAATAATCTTCATGGATTGTGGAAATCTATTATCTCTAAGAGAATACCATAATTAAATTATAAATTGAACCATCAACATATATTGTCTTAAAATTATTTATATTCTATTCCCTGAATGTTAAAAAATGTTGATTTTATTGATCTATTAATGCTAAACTTAGGTGGGACCCATTATTATTACTTACTTGATCAATATATTTTCACATCAAATTTTCATTGATAGTTTTTATTTATCCTAACGGATGCTTGAACAATTATTAGGCAATTTCAATTGAAAAAGAATTTCCAAAAAGCTAGCCTTCTAAAGACCTAGGTATATTTTTTTAAGAATATCAATGTCCTCTTAAAGAAAGGCATGTTTCATGATTTTAGGGACTTCATCATTCATATCTTCTTGTTCTAACTCAACAACTTTCACCATGTCTTTCATTGTAATGTGGAATGATTCTTTGTCCTGAAGTGTAGCCTATAATAAGAGATTGATTAATCAATTCAATTGCATAGCCTAAAATTAAAACTTGATGACAAGGAATACGAAGTAAGCTTTACCTTTGCAAGTGCCTAAATGATGGTCATATTTATTGATCCACTGGTAAATTCAAAACAATGATCCAAATCCTCAAAATTGAGATCTTCAACAAGTGTTGTCTATTGACAATTCCAATGAAGTGTATTTTAATGAGGCAAACACGAATCCAATGCACAAACTAATATCATTTTTTGATGGCATCGTGTGGAACACAACACTGCTTTGATATAACTTAGCTAGTATTTGTTCTTATGAAACAATTGAATGATTGACAAAAATGAGGCTTCATCAGAAACTAAAATTTGAAAAATGTCCATTAAAATATTTTAGATATGGTTAAGAGAGGTTTCTTGTCATTTTCTTCTCAAAATCTAGTTTGCACAATCTGCAAAGGAGAATGAACACTAAGGGGATTCTTTATAAGCCAAGAAAAAAACTCATAAGATAGTTTGAAATGTAAGATACCCTCTTACCATTTTTCCATTCCTTCAGCCTGGTCATTGGGGCATCATTAACCTTTCCATGCTAGGGGCATCACCATCTGTCATCTCTTGCCTCATTTGCATTTTATTTTTCTTCGACACACCGTTATCCTAACAATATTTTGAAGAGGGGCAAAATGTAGACATCCAAATTTAATCACTTCCATATGATTAAATTTACTGCCTTTCCATCTATCGTATTAATATTAATTTATTAAATTAATATTACACCTTTTGTCTATCAGTAAAGTATTTAATTTAATAATTAATACTTTATCTTTCACCCTATTCCTCTCAAAATTAAATAAATATGCTAATTTATTTAATTTAGTCATTACCCTTTTGATTTAAAATCAATTTAAAATTCTCACTTTCTCTCTCCTTGTCACATCCTCCTACATTTGCCACTTGCCTCTAATCTTTCATTAATTAGCCTAATCCAATATTTGCACAACCTTAACCAAGGTCATTAGCTAGATTTAGCACCACTTTTTAGCCATCCTTTGCATTTACCTTCTTTTGGCATTGACCCCCTTTCCCATGTGAATTTTTAATTCACATTTATTTATCCTAGATTCCCCTCCTTTATATGTGAATTTTTAATTCACATTCCATCCTTCCAAGGCTTCTAGAACCTTGGACTTGTCACAATCTCCACATGTGACCAAGTCCCACCTTTTTGGAGCCCACCTTTTACCTTTAGATCTTCCTAAGAATGTGAATTTTTAATTCACATTTATATCCCCAACCACCTTTCCTTTTCCCATGTAGATTTTTGAGGAATTCCAAAATTCCTCAAATGTCCCTTTCACTCCCACTTGGGGACAAGGAATCCCTTTTTGAGGAAATCTCCTCACTCCCCAAGGTGTTTGTCCTTCCTCCACCTCATGTACCTTCTTGACACCTCACCTCCATCTCATATCCCCTTGGCCACTTCACCCTCCACATGTCAAGATGTGAGGGCTTGTGGGTTCTCAACCCACCATAGCCCTTCATCTTGGCTTGTTGGATCAATTTTAACCATTGAATTCTCTAGAGAATTCAAATTCTCCTATAAATACCCCCTCCTTAAGAGTATTTTAAAAACACTTAGCCATTTGATAACTACATGCTGCCAATTTGCATTTTCAATTATTTACCACCATCTAGCTATCCATTCTAATCACTTTGCACATACAATCTTGCATTTAGTCACTCAAGAAATCATCTAAGGAGCACACAAAATCATCCCAAGCAAGGGCCAATCAAGGAAACATCAACAGCAAGGAAGGTGAAATCGTTTGCATCTTGTTTATCTATTTTCCTTATTGTTTTATCACTCTTTTGGCTAATCTTGAGGTGTCCTTAGTCTTTTATCACTTGCATTTTTAAGTTATTTTGCATGTTAGAGATAGGATAAAATTATTAGGTTCACATTTCTAGCACGCTTGGTGGGACCCACAAATGGGTTCTTGCATTTAACCCCCTTTTTTGCTAAGTATTTTGTAGGAAAAGGTCGCAGAAAGGCGAAAGCTCCCTCTGTTTTACCGCAGAAAGGCGGAAGCACCCTCCTTTTTACTACAGAAAGGTGGAAGCGCCCTCTGCTTTACCACAAAAAGGTGGAAGCACCCTCTGCTTTACTGCAGAAAGGTGGAAGTGCCCTCTGCTTTACTACAGAAAGGCGGAAGCGCCCTCTTGTCTGCTACAGAAAGGCGGAAGCGCCCTATATCTGAAAGTTTTGTTTTCTTCTAACAAGTTTACTGCAGTTAGGGATATATTTAGAAGGTCTTTCTAACACTTTTCTTGCAGTGGGAGGGGCACAACTTTCCTTTTTCTTAGAAATCTAATAAAGTTTGCTACAGAGAGGCAGAAGCGCCCTATATCTGAAAGCTTTATTTTCTTCTAACAAGTTTGCTGCAGTTGGGAATATATTTAGGAGGTTTTTCTAACACTTTTCTTGCAGTGGGAGGGGTACAAATTTTCTTTTTAAAAATTTGACAAAGTTTGTTGCAGAAAGGCGAAAGCGCCCTCTAACCTCTTGCTGCAAAAAGGCAGAAGCGCCCTCTGCTTTACCGCAGAAAGGCAGAAGCGCCCCTGTTTTGCTACAGAAAGGCGAAAGCGCCCCCATTTTGCTGCAAAAAGGTGGAAGCGCCCCTATTTTTGTCGCAGAAAGGTGGAAGCACCCCTGTCTTGCTGCAGAAAGGCGGAAGCACCCCAAAACAGCACAGTTTAGAAGGTAAAACAGTCATTTTAGCTTCGTTTTTGCTCTCATTTTTTTCTATTTTCAAGTAGTAACCCTCTAACATTGTTTTGGCAAGGATATTGGTGTTTTTTGCTAACGTTTTATAGTGTATTATGGTGTAATTGATCAAGAACGAAGAAGAGGATAGCTAACATTTGCTTGTAGGACCATCTATTTGATCAGATTTTCAAAAAAAAATTACCTTTGTTGTTTTGGAACATAGTCTAATTAGGGGGAATAAACTTTATTGCTTGTTGTGACTGTTTATTCTTGTGTTACCCAAGGGGGCATTCATTTGTTTTCACTTTCCCCTTGCACTTTGTGTGAGCCTGGGGAGTAGTTGGAAACGGTTACTGTGTTCTTTTTAGTGGGACCTGCTTGGGGATTTCATCACCCCAAGGGACGATTCCAACCATGCGTACCGACGGGGTATATAAAGGGGGGAGAATGAAAGTTGTGCCCCTATCCAGTCACATCGTAATCGGCAGAGCGTCAAAGCTAGGGTGATACCTAGATAGACGTGAAGAGTTGGTCTGAGCCTTTCAGTATCTCACTGAGGTTCCCAACTCACGCTTGTGACGGGCTGGTGTTCATGGTTGTGCCTCACGTACCGAGAGTATATCGAGGACTCCCTAGAAGCCTTGTGCATCCTAGATTAAGACCTTGCCTAGCCATACCCTTAATATTAATCATAGGATTGTGCTTGCTTGAAGTGTTTCTTGTGAAAAGTCTATGAAATCTTTGATACTTTGGCCTTACTTTATCATTTTGTGTCCTTTTCATAGCCTTTACCATCAAAACCAAGCTTTGTCTTATTGCAGAAAGGCGAAAGCGCCCCTAATTCTGCTACAGAAAGGCGGAAGCGCCCCTGATTCTACCACAGAAAGGCAGAAGCGCCCCTGTTTTGCTACAAAAAGGTGGAAGCGCCCCTGATTCTGCTGCAGAAAGGTGGAAGTGCCCCTGTTTTGCTACAGAAAGGTGGAAGAGCCCCTGATTCTGCTATAGAAAGGCAGAACCGCCCCTGATTTGCTGCAGAAAGTTGTCAACGCCCTCAATTTTTGCTACAGAGGTGCAGATTTTCCCTCCTAAACACCCGAAATTGCCCCATTTGGATATGTTTAGCCTTTAAACCATCATTTAATCATTCCCAACCATTATTTCATCATACTAGGCCTTCATTTTTTCACTCTAAGCCTCCCAAAATCTCCATTTGATCTGTTTAAACCTCCATCTCATCATTCCAAGCTTCCGTTTAACCATTCTAAATCCCCACTCATTCTCCACAATTATCTTTAACCTACTTGTTCATTTTAATTTTTCCCTAATCCATTTAAAAGTCCATCCCCTCACTTAACAAACTCCATATCTTTACCATTCACATCACCAAAATACCACTCATAACCAAACCATCCTAACCTTGTATTGCAAAGAGGTTACCCAAATTGACCTTAGCACTTGAATTTGATTATTAGTCTTTAACTTCAACCCCAATCAATTTGCTTCCATCTTGAGGTGAATTTGGTGGCGTAAGTTATCATCCTCGGCCCAATCAATCCATTCCTATCTTAAGGTGGATTCGGTGTCATGATCATCCTCTTAATCAATTAAAGTTCTGGGTTGCTAAGGGTAACTTCCTTTGGCTAAGCTCAAGGTCTCCCTCTTATCTTTCATCATCCATCTTTTATCATTCAATCATACCAATCCAATCATCCAAATCTATCAAAACCAATCATTCGAACAAATTGTTCAATCAACCAAATAATCCAATCCAATCTAATCCAATCATGCCAAATCCAATCCAATCCAATCCAATCGTGCCAAATCCAGTCCAATCAAATCCAATCTAATCCAATCTTGCCAAACCCAAATCCAATCCAAATCCAATCCAATCGAAATCCAATCTGATCCAATATATTCAAATAAAATCTGATCCAATCCAAACCCCATCCAAATCACATCTTATCCAATCACACTCAAATCATTTGAAAAAGGCATTAATCTACTCATCCCACATTTGCATGCCCGTTCAGACCTGTTCATAGGCAAAGAAAATGGCCGACCGTCAAGCTCAGAATGCCCAATCAAATAACCCTCAAGATCCCAAAAACATAATCAACATCTCATCAGATCTTAACAAGGGTACTAACGTCTCTCACGATCCTCATAATGGTACTTCATCACATTCTAACACTGAGAATCAGAATAACTCACCACAAGGTGAAGAGAGTATGGTTAATCAACCTGAACGCACACTTGAGGAACATTTTAGTAATCCTGCCAATGTACAAATGACTAACCGTTTGCTTGAGAAACATGGGGAAGAAATCTTGGCCCACCTAATTGAGAAGGGTGTTAAACTGCCCTCAAATGTTGACTGGTCCAAATATAGGGGTGCCCATCTAACGTACTCCAAGGGTTCCAAAATGCACCAGAAGGTTCATACTTCTCCAATGTTCCTCTGGTTGAGGGTTGGCATCAACCTGAGTTTGGAAATGCCATTCTTTATCAGGTTAGCTATCCTCTACATGCTTCGACTTCACCTATAGGAGGACCTCAAGTGCCTGATCCCAATAATCCTTTTGCCTATGGTATGCCACAAAGTGTTCCACAACCTTCGCCATTAACATTAACCGCACCCCCTCCTCCGAACCAACCTCCAGTCAACGTTGGGGGCACCTCCTTTGCCACATCGCTTCCACCTCCTGGGACTACAAATCTACCTCCTCAACAGGTTCACCAATCTAACATTCCACCTCAATTACCTCCACAAGGCACACCCCAGTTGAACATTCTGAGCAGTACCCAACAACCCCCTTTACAAAACACTCCTACGCTACCTCTGCCATCTCATCCGCAACAACCTATGCACAATACCTTGGCTTCTTCACAACAACCACCCTACCAATCACAAGGAAATCCATCTCGACCTATCGCTCAGACCATATCCCCCTTTCTCGCATCCATTTTGTGTCTGAAAGCTCAACCATAACACAATATCCCACCTCAGCCCATACAACACTTGACGTCACAACAACAACCTCCCCAACAGTACTACTATCACAATCAGCAACAATTTCCCCAACAACCGCTTTATACGACCTCCCAACAATCACAACAATACCCTCAATACCAACAAACCAACACGCAACGTCCCATCCAAGTTCCTCAACAACCTACCCCACACTTTTATCAAGCAAATCCATATTATACCCCACAACAACAGCCCCCGCATGAACAAAATCCCTCGTCTTACCAACAAGCCATATCGTCATCCAATCATCCAAACTTGTATTTCAACAATCCGACGCCTTTTCAGCAAGATCCTTCATTGTCCTACCATCAATATTCGTCCAACTCATCGGGCAATGTGGACATACTAGAAATCAAAGCCGCACTCAAGGACCTTCAAGCTGGGGCTACAAAACAATCATTCAAATTTGAAGATATATGCCCGTATCCATATGATCCCTCCATCTCATTAATCTCGTTTCCTAAACATTTTGAGATACCAAAATTTGACAAATACAAGGGAAACAAGGATCTTAAGGCCCACTTGCAGGAATTTTACTCCTAGTGTCAAGAAGTTATCCACAATGACAACTATCTCTTGCACCTGTTCCCCCGGAGTCTGGCAAGCAATGCCCTAGGGTGGTTCATGACCCTCGAAAAGGGGTCCATAAAATCTTTTGCTGACCTGTTAGAAAAGTTTGTCTCCTACTTCTCCTTCAATTTGGAGAAAGATACCTATACCTTGGATCTCCTCAAAGAGAAACAGCGTGAAGGGGAAACCTTTACTAACTACCTCCAAATGTGGCGTGCCCTAGCAAGCCAAATGAAAACCCCTTTGAAAGAAAAGGACATGGTCACCCTCTTCGTGGAGAACTCTCATCCCGACATGGCTCATAACTTTATATTACATTGTGTCACCACTTTCGCGGAGGTAGTAGAAAAGGGACCCATCCTTGAACGTGCTCTTGTTGCCAAAGGGCACATCAAAATATATAATCAAGATAAGGAAAGGGCATTCACCGACAAGCCACATTTTTGGAACAAGAACAAAAATGCAGTAAATGATGGTGTCATAGATACTAAACATGTCCACGTGGCTAACACATCCCAAAGACAACAAAAATAAATACCTAATGCCATATCTGTACCGCAAGGGACACCCCATCCTCCCCAACAGTCTAATCAAAATAACCAAGGGAACACCAAACGTCAATACGCCCAATTGGGTGAACCCTTGAGTATTGTTTTTAATAAATTGCTACAAATCAATTACCCCATCACATACCCTATCACCAAGCCATTTGACGAGTCCAAACCCAAGCCGGCATGGTTTAAAGAAAATGAGTATTGTGACTTCCATAGAATCAAGGGACACTCTTTGAATAAGTGTCAGGGTTTGAAGAATTATGTCCAAGACCTCATTGATCGAGGATATATCAAGGTCGACCTTGGTCAACCTTCGTCATCCAATGCTCAACTATAGATCTATCAAAACACCTTCCTAAACCATAATCAAGGCCCTAGCACCTCCAACAGTAATCCTCAAAACAACAGCACAAATAATGTGAATTACAAGAATGTGCCCTTCAATTATGAAGGTGTTATTCATTACATTGAGCAGGTGGAACCCCGAGTATCCATGATACATGTTAAAGCCAAAGACCCTCAATGTGCTGTTACTACATGACGAGCCCGCATTACCATCCCTGTAGCCTCTGCACCCACCCAACTGACTCCTGTAAACTCTCAGTACAACATCCTTGATCACCTGAGGAAGACCCCCACACATATATCCATTTTGGATTTGCTTAAGTCTTCCCCGGTACATCAAGACATCCTCAATAGAGCCTTGCAGGAAACCCACGTGCCAAATGACATCGACCCCACACAATTCCAAGCTTTGGTGGGACACTTGGATTTCTCTCATCACCTGCACTTCAGTTAAGATGATAGGCCAAACATCGATGTCAACCATAACCACCCCTTACATATCGAAGTCATAGTTGCCCGCCATAAAATAAAAAGGGTCTTGGTAGATAATGGCTCTGCCCTCAATTTATGTACTTTGAAATTCATAAAATAGGTGGGATATACCCAAGCGGACTTAAGCAACCAGATCATTACAATCAAAGCTTATGACAATGTAGAGAGAAATTCAGAAGGAATCAACAGTCTTCCTATCCAAGTGGGACCGGTGCTCCAATATACTACCTGTCATGTCCTTGATCTGGACTTATCGTATAATCTCCTCCTTGGCCGCCCATGGCTCCATGCTATGCAAGCCGTCCCTTCCACATACCATCAATGCCTAAAATTCCCTGTCAACGGACAAGAGATCACCATCCATGCCGACCCCCAACCATTCAAATACTTCCGTGCTTTAGAAGCATTTTTTCCCCATTTGCATTATTGCCCTGGGGTTGAAATGGGGGCATCTCAGTCATCATCCTCCAATCCACCATCCACCATGATAACCTCTCCATCCTCCACCACTAATCCTTCAGTCACCAAAGTCTAGATCATCGACAAAGGGTGTGGCGAATATGAAATGCATACGGGTCTCAACGTAGCCACCATGCCACCGTCACCGCACGAGTACGGTCAACCTTCACGTGCCACACAAAAGGAAGACAAGATCATCACCTTCAGTGGTAAAAACATTCCTACTACCACTTTCAGATCTCCGAGTGTCAAGATCGATGCACCAGAGGAGGACATAAGCCAATGGGTCTACCGGGAAGAGCTCGAACCAGAAACTCCTCTAAAGAAATATTTTTAGGAAAAATATCCTTGGCCAACAAAGTTCATGGAAAAACATAACTATCAAGGAAGAGGCCTAGGAAAAGAGGAACAAGGGCGGTTACAACCCATTGATACACCACAATTACCAAAGAAAGTAGGCATTGGGTATGACAAAAAATAGAAAAGCCCTGCAACATCATCTAACACTTCCAATAGTATCACCAGGGATGATGGCTCATTGGAAGATATACCCGAGGAGGAATCTATAATACACACATACGATGATGTCGATCACACTGACCTATCGTCCATGTTTGAATGCCTATCCTTTTGCACCATTAGCCTATCCCTTTGTCACCCTGAACTCATTGATTGGGACTTACATAATACCACACCTGTCAGTATGTTTGCGGACATGTATGTCAACCTTATGGGATTGGGGGAGGATGAACACTCCAATCACAAAAATAAAAGTAACAAAAATAAAAAGCGGTCATCTAGTGAAAACCTCCTTGAGGCACTTCCTGACCTGGAAAAAGTAAAAATGAAGGATGCATCTGATGGCAAAAACCTCAAAGAGGCGCTAGAAGATGGAGATGTTCATCTTCCCCTTATGGGAACTCAGTTATCTGCCCGATCATCTATTTTGATTGAAGAGATACAAGAAGTTAATTTGGGAACTGCTGACAGTCCTAAGATCACCTATGTAGCTAAGTCACTCTTAGAGAAAGAATATCCGGTCTTTGTATAGCTACTCCAAGAGGGAACCGTTAATTTTGCTTGGTCATACTCAGACATGCCAGGCCTAGACCCTGCTTTAGTGGTTCATCACTTAGACATTCGCCCTGATGCCAAGCCTGTCAAGCAAAAGCTCTGCAAGATGCATCCACAAGTCATGTTGTTAGTCAAGAAGGAATTGGAGAAGTTACTGGATGCGGGTTTTATCAGACCGATTGACTACTCTGAATGGATCTCCAATATAGTTTCGGTTGCCAAACCAAACAGAGACATTCGGATCTGCACAGACTTCAAAGATCTTAACAAAGCCTGCCCAAAGGATGATTTCACTCTTCCTAACATTGACATGTTGGTCGACCTAACAGCAGGACATGAAATGTTATGCCTTATGGATGGCTTCTCTGGTTATAACCAGATTTGCATTGCACCTGAGGACCAACACAAAACTACCTTCACAACTCCTTGGGGCACTTTTTGTTATAATGTTATGCCCTTTGGTCTCAAAAACACGGGGGCGACATATCAAAGAGCCATGACGGTCATCTTCCATGACCTCATCCATATCATCATGGAAGACTATGTTGATGACCTATTAGGGAAATCCAGAACACGAGCAGAACATCCCACCATCCTGAAAAAGATATTTGAGCGGTTAAAGCATTATAAGTTGTGGCTGAATCCAAAAAAGTGTGTCTTTGGGGTCACATCAGGGAAATTGTTGGGTTTCATAGTCTCTCGCAGAGGTATTGAAGTTGATCCTACCAAGGTAAAGGCTATTCTGGACATGCCACCTCCACGCAATCTAAAGCAGTTAAGAAGCCTCCAGGGAAAGATATAATCCATCCGTCGGTTCATAACCCAGCTCATAGATAGATGTCAACCATTTACCCATCTTTTGAAGAAAGATTCCACCTTCCGATGGATCCCACAGTGTCAAATGGATTTTGATAAAATTAAAGAATATTTAGCTCATCCACCAATTTTGATAACGCCTATTCCAGGAAAACCCCTCCTACTTTATATCTCTGCTACCTCAGTCACACTGGGGGCATTATTGGCGCAACATGATGAGTCACTCAAAGAGAGGGTAATCTACTACATCAGCCGAACACTAGTTGGCTATGAGTTAGACTACTCCCCTATGGAAAAAGCATGCCTCACACTAGTCTTTAGTACACAGAAACTCTGCCATTACATGCTCAGTCACCTGGTCAAGTTAATCGCTAAAATTGATCCCTTAAAGTATCAGTTATCCAGAACCACTCTGACTGGCCGCATGGCCAAATGGGTCATGCTCCTCAGTGAATTTGACATAGAGTATGTGGAGTGAAAAGCCATAAAAGGATAGGTTATTGCTAATCAATTGGCAGAAGCACCATTGGTAGATGCTTACCCCTTAGACACTAAATTCCCAGATGAAGAAATCTACACAGTGACAGAAGCACCGGCTTGGACGTTATATTTTGATGGCTCATACACTCATAGTGGATCTGGGGCAGGAATTCTATTAGTCACTCCTCAAGGCGACTACATCCCAAAATCATTCAGGATAGCATTTCCATGTACCAACAATATGGCAGAATACGAAGCTCTCCTCACCAGCCTCAGAATTGTAAAATAGTGGCACATAACCCATTTGAAAGTCTTTGGGGATTCTTTGCTGGTTATTAGATAAGTTAATGATGAATTCCTCACAAAAGACAATAAACTGCTACCCTATAAATGCATGGTGGATGATATCAAGAAATATTTCACCTTCATATAGTTTGACCAAATCCCTCGGGTGCAGAATAAAGCAGCAGATGCAATGGCCACTATTGGTTCCCTAATTGACATGCCCAAGGATCGAACAGAGTGTGAGTTTCTTGTTGAACAACTTTTAATCCCTGCATATGATGTTCCCGAAACTGACATGGTGTGCGATATTGTAGGTCCCGTCTCCCCGTGGTACCAAGACATATACACTTACCTCCATGATAATACCATACCCCCAGAGCTTACACGCAACCAACGTAAATCCTTCATCCATCGTTCTTCCTGATACATCATTGTTGGTGATACACTTTATCATCACGGGTATGATGGAATCCTCCTAAGATGTCTGAATGAGACCGAGGCCCAAACGGTACTAACAAAAGTACATGGTGGTATTTGTGGGGCTCACTCAAATGGTATGGCTCTGGCCAAAAGGATCTTACGGGCTGGATATTATTGGCCTACACTGGAACACGATGCTTGCGAATTTGTGAAGAAATGCCTTCCATGCCAACAGCATGCGGATTTGATCCACACTCCAACACAAGATCTTCAGCCTCTCCTAGCACCATGGTCGTTTTCTCAATGGGGTTTTGACTTTATTGGCAAGATTTACCCACCATCATCCGATGGCCATACATTCATCATCACCGCAACTGATTACTTCACCAAATGGGTGGAAGCAATACCACTCTCACAAATCACCGGTACTTAGATTTCCAAATTCATCCTTTACCATATTCTCTGCAGATATGGTATCCCATCCACCATCATTTCTGATAATGGAAAACCTTTTAAAAACCAAGCCATGAAACACCTCTGTGACACCTTCCATATCTAGCTTCGTTGGTCGACGCCTTATTATCCTCAGGGTAATGGTCAGGTAGAAGCAACCAACAAGACCCTCATCCGCATCCTCAAAAAGGTTGTCAATAACACTGGACGAGATTGGCACCTGCATATTCATTCTGCCCTTTGGGCATACTGTACATCCATCCGCACCCCAACAAGCGCCACCCCATACTCTTTAGTATATGGTGCTGAAGCCGTCTTTCCAATCGAAGTTGACCTCCCCTCATTGAGAATTTATTTGAAGAACCTTATCAGCGAAAAAGATGCTCGCGTTGCACGGCTTGCACAGCTAGAGTTACTGGATGAATGGAGAATAAGAGCTTATGACCACCTACAAACATAACAGAATCATCTCAAACATCATTACAATAAAAAGGTCCGCCCGAGGCAATTACAGGTTGGTGAGCTTGTTCTTAAGGAAAACCAGCACACTCAGCAAGAGCGTGACAAGAAAGGCAAATTTGAGGCAAACTGGCTAGGGCCGTATATCATAACTGCCAAATATGGATATGGAGCCTACAAGTTGACTACTCTGGAAGGAGATCCCCTTGACAAACCTGTCAATATTCTCCATCTGAAAAGGTTCTAGGCTTAAGTCCGCTTGGTCTACCCTATCAAAAAAATCAAAAAAAAATCAAAAAAATCAAAAAAAAAAAATCAAAAAGTGACAAAAAAATCCAAAAATAGTAAAGCAAAAAATAAACCCATCCTATGGTGAAAACCACCTCTTGGTGGCGCCTTGGATAAGTATGGATGGTGAAAACCTGTCAACAGGCGTCATCCATAGAGGGCTTACTCATTATCTACCAGACGTCCTAGTTATTTTGACCTTTCATCCGCACTATCATCCCCACCCACATCAGCCTAGGCCGCCTGGTATTTGTTGATTGCGCACTGGATGACCCACCTTCCCTATCCCTCATCCTGAGCTTCTTTATATCCCACTTTGAGCTTATGTCTTTCGCTCCCTTCGTCGGTCGGTCCATGTCGTCATGTAAGATCATCCATCGTGTCGGTCTCCACCTAGGTCTCAACGCTTTCATCCCTTATCGAACTACATTTCCCTTGCGCTGTCATGTATGCAAGGCTAATCATTCGATCTACCCCCGGGGCATTTTTGGAGCCACTTGTTTGGTCCTCCATCACTGTGTCTTCACTAGTCCCTTTTCTCTTTTTATCCATGGTCTTTTTATCGAACTACATTGCCCCTGTGCTTTCACGTAGGCAAGGTTGGTCATTTGATCCTCCCCCTGGGGCATTTGTTTGTCACGTGTTGTGTCCTTCATCATCATTCACCATTGTCTTCTTTCAGCTTTATCCATGGTTTTTTTATTGAACTATGAGGGCTCTGCGCTTTCACATAGGCAAGGCTAATCTTTGATCGGCCTCTGAGCCCCTAGGTCTTTAGGTTGTGTCTTGTCTCCCTTGTGTTGTGTCATCAAGCTATGCCTTTATCTAACTGGTCCTTAACAAACAAAACCCATTTGTACCAACGAATCTAATCAATTTTGAATATCCTATATCATATCGATCTTTTCGCTTAGTATCTATCATAGGTCTCATCAGGATACATCCTTCCTAACAGACCTCATCAATTCCATCTATCCCCTTGATCCTATGGCAATGGACATTTGAAATTGATTGCGATCTTTTGATGCTTTAGGTTTTTGCTTATCATTTGGGCTCCCTGTCATCACTTATCAAGGCCGCCATAATCTATCATATTATGGCGTGTTTTGATTGGTCCACATAGGGGCATATTTTGATCTTTTCTTTGATTATGTCTTCTTGGTTGTCCCACATAGTTCCCACCAAGATCCTCAAGGTCTTGTGTTATGTTGGGGCATCCTTTTGTGCTTGTGGTTATCTCAACACCGGACCTGAACAAGGTCTTCGCGACTTTGAGGTATTGGGATAACCTTCTTGTCTAGCGTGTTTGTCTCATGCATTAGACACTAATCTACCTCGGTCCTCCATACCTTGGTGTATCGTGTCTTATGCTATAGCAAAAACCAGTGCTCCAAAGATGGCAAATTGAATTAGGATTGCATTTTCATAATCATTGCATTAACACTCACCCTATGGTTCTAGTTGTGCAAATACTTTCCTCCATTCTTTTCCACTCTTCTCAGGATACTAATACTTTTTGACAGATGCCAAATGACATCCATATTCACAATCACCATGTACTAACCTCCCATTATCATGTCAGTTCCTATTGGAACTTATGGCCGTGTGTTATTTCCTATAAAATTACAAGAGTACTATTCCATATCTCCATCGTCACCTGCATCACCACATGTTAGGTCCATACATACATCTCCACCTGCATCACAAAGTGTCAGCCGCATAATACATCACATGTTCATACAAAATCTATCATACATATATACATACATGACAAATAAGTCAACTAGGAATCCATATATATAAATCATCATAGATCCCACATGTGCACATAACATATCACCATGCGCATATCATATCACCATGCATCAATAAGATTATTCATATTCCACAAGAACACATATCCAATCATCCACATGAACATATCATATCATAAACATGAGCATAAATAAACCAACACATGAGCATAAATAAATCAACATATGAGCATAAATAACGCATCCATCCACATAAACAAGGCATACCATATACGCATGCATATAATCACCCATCATACAAGGAAACATACTACATGGTGCCAATAAGAACTGTCCCATATCAAAATAGTATAATATCTGTCACATGTCCATCATACATCACATAGTAAAATACAAAATCTAGAGATATAGAAATCTCTGTCAATAAATCCTACACACTCCATCCTACATCTGTCAAAAACTCAGTACCCTGTCACCTCCCAAATGAACTCCCCACATCTAATCACTATGGAGACTCAGGTCCTGCTCCTTTACCTAGTGAAACACCTGGTGAATCACTGTAACCATGTGTCTATGTCCCCAATGACTGAGATGGCACTGGCATCTGAGGTGTCTGCCTAGTATAACAGAATCTCCGCTGTGCCGGATCAGGAACTGCATCATAATATGCAGCCATCCAAAAACCTGCCTCTCTCATGCCATCCTCTCTCTCTGCAACCTAGACCCGAGCAAAATCCCGCTCATGTCGATACCTATCTCGGTCCCTGGTGATAGCTCTCATCTCCTACTCCTAGGCCTTCTGAGCTAACAGACGTTGTGCCAGCTCTGCCTATAGTTGATCCCTCATCTCCTCCGCAGCCACTGCCCGTGCCACCGTTGCATCCCTCTCTCTCCACAATCTACACATCTGCTCTTGGCCTCCCACCCTCACCCTAACCTATCAGAACATGAGCCATCACGACATCCCTCTCTGCCTGTAGGGTTTGCATCTGCATCTCTGCTACATCTCTCTCCCTCTCAGCCCCCTGTGCCTGAGTCACTGCTACATCTCTATCCCTCTAGAGAGCCTATGCCTGCAACTCTGTCAAATCCCTCTCTCTCCGGATAGTCACTACCTCTGCTACCACCTCATCTCTCCCTCTGTAATGGATGTATCTCTGCCTCTGCCACTGCTCTCTCACTCTGAATGCGTGCCTGTGTCACATCCTTCTCTTCCTCCATCACATGTACCTGTGCCTATGCTACATCCCTCTCGGCCTGCATAATCCGTGCCTTCTCTACTGCCACGGCCTCCCTCTCCTGCATCAACCCCATATCTCCAAGTGCCTGCTCAAGACAATATACCCTATCCTAAAGCTCATCCCAGTCCCGCTAAAGATCTCTTGACTGCTGACTAGTACATCCTTCTCCCTAATCAGGTCCCTGCTCTGTCTTCTCCTCTGGCTCCCCCTGGCCTGTAAAACCACGACCTCTACCTGCAATCTATCACGGTCCCATGTCACGCTAGTCAACTCCCCCTGTATCCTCTGCACCTCTAACCGTGCCCTGTCTCTCTCCTCCACCACTCCCCCTAGCTCGAAAATCATGTCCTCATAATCTCTCAATGACTCCTACTCTACTCTGGCCAGATCGGCCTCAAGAGTCCTCACTCTCCGCTGCACCATCCATACTCTTGCCTCTGCTCCTCTCACCTGCACACTGGGATCCTCTGGCACATAAGGAACTAAAGCTAATGACTCTGCTACTGCAACATCCTCCGCCGCCGCATCCCTATCCACATCCATCACATTCTCCTCCCCAACCACCTGCTCTGTCTCCTCCTCCCCAACCACCAACTCTATCTCATCCTCCCCATCCTCCTCCCCAATCACCAGCTCTATCTCATCCTCTCCACCTGCTGGCTGCTCCCTATCCCCCTGCTCCTATCCCTCCTCCTAGTCCTCCACAATCCGGTGAACCCAAAATCGTCTCGCCTCTCCTTGTCTCTCAACCATGAATCGGTGTCGTGGTGACCTCCTCCTCCTCTCTGCTCTTCGGCTCCTCATGAGCCTCATGACTCTCTATAGTCGGCCGCACCCGCAACTGTCGTGATTGTCCATGTCGTCCTACCACAAACTGTCTCCTCCCCTCCTCTGCCACACCCCTCACACCTACCACCTCCACATCTGCCATATCATCCACATCCATCACCTCCTCCACCCTCTGTTCCCCCTAGGCTCTCTATGGCTGCCCCCTCTCCCACTACCGACCCTCTCTGTCCACCCTCTGCTCCCCCTGAGCTCTCTGTGGCTGCCCCCTCTCCCGCTGCCGACCCTCTCTCCAGCCTCGTCTCTGATGTCTCCTCCTCCTCCCTGCTCTGTCTGCCTGCTCTCTCTCATCTCCCTCCGGCTCCTCTTGTCCCCCCTCATCTACCACTACCGCCTCTCGTCACTGCTGCTCCCATCCTCTCCTCTCCCTCTGTGGTCTCTACTCCTCCGCTGGTCCGGCACCTGCTACCCTCAACATAGGCTGAACAGGCGTAATCCTCTCCCATAACCTATTCTGAAACCACCTCCGATATCGCTCAGTCACCACTGGCACCTGCTCTCCTCCCATCCTCCCTAGATAAGCTGCCTGTTCTGCTGCCATCCATGATGCCCTGGCTATCGCTGGTGATATACAGCCTTCCCATGGTAGCTCTCTACTATACCACTAGAACATGATAGGCACTGTCAGAATATCTTGTATCACCCCAAACTATCTCAGCACTTTGTCTGGTCGATAAGACTCTACTATGCATGGTAAAGTACCAATAATAAAATATCAGCTCAGAAAATACCTCTCATGACTCCCCGTATCCGACCATCCCCTGAACTGACGTGCCCTATAGGGCTGCCACTCTATCTCCCCCGAATGCAGATCATCAAATGCTCTCCTCCACCCCTCCATCTCCCCTGCATCTCATAGCGAAAAACCCACCCTCTCTCCTCCCCATACTCCCAAGCCACGGGCTCATGGTCATCCACTGTCCCCCTCCTCACCACTATCGGCCTAGTCACTGCAATATACTCCTACACCCAAATCTGCAGTAGAGTCATATGTGTCACACTCGATACCTCCCGGTAGCAGATCCCGTGCATATCTCTGTACAGCTGAGCCAATACACACAACCCCCACGAAAACGGTCCCCCATGCCACTCAACAATGTGGCGGATCGCCTCCATATACCGTAGGCTACATGTTCGTCTGCTCTGATCTGGAAACAGTATCCCACTAATCAGGCTACACAAGAATAACGATAAGGCTGGCACACCCACTAACAAACATCTGTCCAAATCCAACTACCCCTTCACCAGGGGCAACGTCACATAACCAAACAAAACTCTCAAAGTCTCCTGTAACTCTGCCGCTGTGGACATCACCTCACTCACTAACCGGCCAACAATCGGCAGCCTCAAGATAAACCACACATCCTCCAATGTCACGGTCATCTCTCCTATAGGGAAATGAAATGTCGATTTCTCTAAGCTCCATCTCTCTATCAATGTTGTCAACATCGCCGAATGTGCTCTGACCTCTCGAAACTAAATGCAGTGACCTAACCCTGTGTGATCCAGTGCCACATGATCCTCCCCATTCATCGCTGATATCGTCATCGCCATCACCTCCGACCGTCACTCATGCACGCGTAACCGCTCAAAGCTCTGCATGCACACAAGCACATTTTTCATTATTTATTTTTTTCTCTTTTTCTCTCTCTATCTTCCCCATTTTCTTCTCCTTTCTTTCTCCCCCACATCACCCTCCCCCCCGATGGGTTACCCCCGCCGGACTGTTGTCGGGTGGCACCACCTCGCCGCAGCCCGGCGGAACCGCCCTTCGGCTGGGCGGAACTGCCCGGCCGCAGCCAGGCGGAACCACCCCCTGGTGGGGCGGAACCACCCGGCTGCCGCCGGGAGGAACCGCCCTTCGGTGGGGCAGCGTCGCCCCATGGCAGGGCAAAACCGCTTGGCCGGTAGGCGCCCTCTCGAGGGCCCACCACACCGGTAGAACCACCGTAGGCGAGCCGCGCGTGCCCCCTCGCCTGAAGGGGGAAGCCCAGCCGCAGCGGCGGGGGTCGCCCATACCTCTAAAGGCGGACCGCCCTGCCAACAGCGCTCTGCCGCCACACGGCCGGGACACCGGGCGTGGAACGCCCCACGCAGGCGGAACCAATCCACAGAGGTGGAACCACCCCCAGCAGGGCGATGGTGCCCCTACTCGGGGTGGAAACGCCCCCAGGCCGGGTGGCAGCGCCCTGGGTTGGGGTGGCTACACCTCGCCCAGATGTATCTTTCCCTTCGTTTTTCCCATCCTTTTGACCTTTTTTTATGTAATCTAGTTCGAACCCGTTTTTTCTTTTTTCCTACCCAACAAAACCCACATTTTCAAATTTTAATTTTTTACATAATAAGTGCGTAAATTAAATACATGGGTTTTTGTTGCCACTCACCTGCTGTCTGTCCGCGCCCCTGCTGTATAGTGCCCGCACCTCGTCTGCCCAGTGCACGATCGCGGTGTCATTGTCCGTCAGCATCGTTCCTCCTCGTCAGCTTTCTCTCCTCTACTCTCTTTCTTCAACTGCTACAGTGCAAATGACCAAGGTAATTTTTAAAATTACTTTTTTAACCCCTTCCTCCCAAAAGGTATTTTTTACCTTTTATTTAACCTTTTATTCCTCCCACTAATCTCAAACTTCCCGAGGCTGCCATTTGCAAACCGTGTGTCGGATCACCTCCGTTCAAAAACTAAAATTGCTTAATTTTCTGAGCTCTATTCAATGCTATCCTTCTTTTCTTCCTATCGAAACGTTGTCTGGGGATCCTTTTTTCCTCCCCCGACCACCCTCTCGAGGGGGTATACCCTCTTACCATTTTTCCATTCCTTCAGCCTGATCATTGGGGCATATTAACCTTTCCATGCTAGGGGCATCACCATCTGTCATCTCTTGCCTCATTTTCATTTTATTTTTCTTCGAAACACTATTATCCTAACAATATTTCGAAGAGGGGCAAAATGTAGACATCCAAATTTAATCACTTCCATATGATTAAATTTACTATCTTTCCGTCTATCGTATTAATATTAATTTATTAAATTAATATTACACCTTTTGTCTATCGGTAAAGTATTTAATACTTTATCTTTCACCCTATTCCTCTAAATTAAATAAATACGCTAATTTATTTAATTTAGTCATTTTTACCCTTTTGATTTAAAATCAATTTAAAATTCTTCACTTTCTCTCTCCTTGTCACATCCTCCTGCATTTGCCACTTGCCTCTAATCTTTCATTAATTAGCCTAATCCAATATTTGCACAACCTTAACCAAGGTCATTAGCTAGATTTAGCACCACTTTTTAGCCATCCTTTGCATTTACCTTCTTTTGGCATTGACCCCCTTTCCCATGTGAATTTTTAATTCACATTTATTTATCTTAGATTCCCCTCCTTTATATGTGAATTTTTAATTCACATTCCATCCCAAGGCTTCTAGAACCTTGGACTTGTCACAATCTCCACATGTGACCAAGTCCACCTTTTGGAGCCCACCTTTTACCCTTTAGATCTTCCTAAGAATGTGAATTTTTAATTTACATTTATATCCCCAACCACCTTTCCTTTTCCCATGTAGATTTTTGAGGAATTCCAAAATTCTTCAAATGTCCCTTTCACTCCCACTTGGGGATAAGGAATCCCTTTTTGAGGAAATCTCCTCACTCCCCAAGGTACTTGTCCTTCCGCCACCTCATGTACCTTCTTGACACCTCACCTCCATCTCATATCCCCTTGGCCACATCACCCTCCACATGTCAAGATGTGAGGGCTTGTGGGTTCTCAACCCACCATAGCCCTTCATCTTGGCTTTGTTGGATCAATCTTGACCATTGAATTCTCTAGAGAATTCAAATTCTCTTATAAATACCCCCTCCTTAAGAGCATTTTAAAGACACTTAGTCATTTGATAACTACATGCTGCCAATTTGCATTTTCAATTATTTACCACCATCTAGCTATCCATTCTAATCACTTTGCACATACAATCTTGCATTTAGTCACTCAAGAAATTATCTAAGGAGCACACAAAATCATCCCAAGCAAGGGCCAATCAAGGAGACATCAACAGCAAGGAAGGTGAAATCATTTGCATCTTGTTTATCTATTTTCCTTCTTGTTTCATCACTCTTTTGGCTAATCTTGAGGTGTCCTTAGTCTTTTATCACTTTCATTTTTAAGTTATTTTGCACTTTAGAGATGGATAAAATTCTTAGGTTCACACCTGTAATGTCCCCTTTTCGAGTGTGCAGTAGAGTTTGGTGGTTTATCCTATCATTGGGTCCTTGTAGGCTAATAATGGTGTTTAGAGGGCCTAGTGTTGGGGTTAGCTAGCTCCTCAATTGGTAGCTGGCAATGTTTTCATCTCTAGATCCTTAGCTTGTTTAGAGGTTATGATATTCAGGGTGTTTTGGCTTCATTTTTATATACTTACAATTTATAGTAAGTCAATGTGTTGATAGAGGGGTAAGTGCACCAAGATGGTTCCCAAAAAGGGGGCTTAAGTGGCCACTTTTTTTCTAAAATTAGAAAATAGTGACCTTGGATATGAAATTGAGGATAGTTACACTCAAAATTTTGAGATGGAACAAAAACGAGGATTGAATTGGTCTGAGTCTACTTTCTAAACTACTAATTTATTTTTAAAATGGTTGAAATTAAGGGGTTCAAAAGAGGGACATACACAAATTGGTGTTGTTTTTGTCATAAAAGCATAACATACCAACTCTTGTACGACCCTAGCACGGTGAAATTTTTTGTAATATTTTTAAAATCACTATGGTCAGAAGTTAGCTAACAATATCTAGTTGATGCATGATTTTTCTGATAATTTTTTAATCAATATTTAATTTTTTACTAATTTTCTAAGTGGGCACTTCCTAAAAAGAAGAATTTTGGCCACGCTCCCCCTACAAATTTTGGAAAGTAATTGATTCTTTTTAAACAAAAAAATGTAGAATGGAATCTATTTTCTAAAAATGTAATTTATTTGAAATGTTAATGAACAGTTAATTTATAATGAAAAAAACACCAAACACTACTTTTTGGCAAAAAAGAGACATACAAACAAAAAAAATTATGGATGAAAGGCTTAATATTTTCAAAAAGTGAAAAAAATTACATTGTTAGATAGCTAAGAGAGAACCTAACATTACCCATGTGTTCAATTTTTTCGATATTGAATCATATGCAATCGTGATGGTGAGCATGCACCAGATTATGTGAAAAATTGTAGAATTTGCAAAAACATGTCTTTGGTTGTTGGGAATTCCCTCCAAGCCATTGGGTTGGTATTCAAAGGAAAATACCAATGTTAAGGCCAGTGCTACCACAATACTGTGTCTCACTTTTGGGATGTACTATTTTTTGCCTAAAATCATTTTTTTTAGAAAAACTAATGATTTAAGTCTTGAGAGGCTCCATCTAAATGATTTTAATTGAATAGGGATAGATAATACCCCATTAGATCAAACCCACTTGAATAGAAACCCTCTAGTATTAAATCATACCCAAATTGGAGTCTCTTTTGCACCTATCAAAATGCTGGCAAAAAACCACTTTTTCTTTACTTTTTGAGGGATTAAATAACATTGTTTAAAAAAATTATATTTATCAAGATTTTATCCCTCAAAATAAGATTTCTAACAAGTATAGGTTTGATATATTTTCATTTTATCATATACATTTAATTTTTTAATTTTTACCAAACATAGGTTTCTCTTTAAACATCAAGCTCTTTGTTGTATAGAGGTTGAAAAATAGTAAACCATTGTAAAAAAAAATTTAAAATACCCATTCCCTACGTATTGATGTCCTTGTTTCAACCAAAAAACAAAATTTGGATTTTGATATATACACAAAAAGTTAGTTTGTATGACACACACATATGTCCAAATTATAGTTACAATGACTTCAAAAATTAATTTAAAAAAATTTCTGCAACAAAAAATTATGAAAAAATATCATTTCCCTAGATATTGATGTTGAGAATTTGTATTTCAAAAATTAGAATTTAATCCTTTATAGAAAAAAGGTTATGTTGTATGACACAAATGTTACTTTCTGAAAATGTTGTTTTATGTCTAAAACCAATTATTAAAGGATATGTTGAAAGATTCATGATTCATTTAAAATAAATTGAAAAAAATAAATTTAGAATCTACACACAAATTTCCACAAATCTCTAGTTCACATCATCTTCAAATTCTTAATGGTTTAGCTGCTATATGTCTCAAAAGATGAAGATTTGATTAAAAATATTGATGTAAATGTCCATCTTGGGAAAAAAGTGAGACACAGTATTGTGATTTCACCCAGCCTGCTCAAGGATTCCCAAAGCAAGATATAACATGAGTGCATTATAATGAGCTCACATTATTTCCTATTTTTGACATTTTTTTACTTATATGGGATGCATGTCAAGCAAGACATAATGTGAGTGCATTATAATGCGCTCGCGTTATGTCTTCCTTTATGTTAAATGCCACTCTATTGAATGTTTGTTGCTATATTTTTATGTTTGTATGTACATGTATGTTAGTGTGTCATGTATGTATGTATGCCTATATGTGTGAGTGCATGTATATTGTATGGATGTAGGATTGTATGTACATATGTATTATGTTTGTATGTATTTATGTATGTATTTAGAGGGAGGGATAATTTTAATAGAGAGAGAGAGAGAGAGATTTGTCTAGGTAGGGTAGTATGGGGAGAGGGAGAGGGGGTGGA